>CAUYLG010010396.1:0-25206 GCA_963573385.1 Cacajao melanocephalus | reverse complement strand
GTTTGTATGTTTATTATGTTTGGGTTATTTGACGGTTGGATGGGTGGTTGTATGGTAGGAAATACTGATGGTAGGGTGGGTGGTTGTAATGTAGGAAGGAAGGAAGGATGTATTAATTGGTGGGTGGGAGGGAGCCAGCCTAATGATTGGATGGAAAGGGAGGGAGGGGGAAAGGAAGGAAGGAAGGAAGCAAGGAAGGAAAGAAGGTAGGTGGAAGGAAGGAGGGAGGGAGGGAGGGTAGGAGGAAGGGAGGGAAGGGAGGGAAGGAGGGAGGGGAGAGGGAGGTAGGGAGACAGGGAAGAAGAACTTTCAGCCCCTTTTTAGGCCCCATGGTACTGAACAGGTACCCTGGCCTGACCCCCACCATCCTGCCCCTCTACCCTCTGCTGCACACGCAGCCCCAGGTCCAAACACACTGTCTACCAACAACTCCTGGGTGTGCTTTGCGTTTTTCTCCTCTGGACCCTCACAGATCCATCTGTTTCCCAATTCCTATGCCTGACTCTTTTCCTTCTCTTTCTACTGAAGTCCCCACTGTTCACAGCTGAGTCAAGCCTTCAGTTGGAAGCGATGGCACCGTCCCAGGACCTCCATGTACCTCTGTCATCTGTACCCATCCTTTAGATGTTCAGTAAATGCTCCTGGATGCTGCCCCAGTGGGCCACAAAGAGCAGACAAACACATTAGGTGGAAAGATGGACTAACAGGTACCTTAGCTGCCAGAGTGAAGAAATTGCAAGGGAAGGAAGAGGAAACTGACTCATCTTGAGTCATCCACGTAGCAGGCGTAGTCCCTGCCATAACCCCATTCTGCCTTGTCCTCATTTCACAGAGGGAGAAACAGAAGCCTTGACTTGGGGAAGGTTGGAGACCAGTAAGCAGCTGAGCGAGGACCCATGCACAGGTGTGCCCGGCCCTGGCACCGTTTCTGTTGGGCCATCTCACCCCAGTTCAAGACATTCCTCAGGTTGTCCCCTCTGAGATTCTCCAAGGATTCTCCAGATACATATGATATTTGACAAACTTCTGTGCATATTTAAGTTCACGTCTCAATAAGACACTATGGAAATTGCAAATTATATTAACCGTCGTGCAGTACCACTCGCTGCTATATTTTCCTAACATGATTTTGACGGGAAGAAATTTCCATAAATTATGTGACTTAGACTTTTGAGAGCTGTGAAGGAGCTTAGAGATTCCTTCACATCTAGCTCCCTTATTTCATGTATACGGAATTTATTTCTTCCTTCACTCACTCAGCAGGTATTTATTGAGTATCTACCTATGTCCAGCACTATGCTAGATGCTGAGGATGCAGACATGAATAAGTCTTATCCCCTTGTCAAAGAATTCACAAAGAGCATGGATCAATGAACAGTGCACAAATAAGGTGAAATGTGTGGGGAGACACAGTGATAAATCAGCATGGCCTGGAGACAGCAGAGCCCTGTGCTTGAAATCTTGTGACCTGGAAAGCTCTGTGGCCTTGGACAAATCGATTTTTATGAGCTCCAGTTTCCCTATGTGTAAAATGGGGAGAAGAGAACCCACAAGGTTTTAGGAGGACTCCATGAGGCAAACTACACACATTAGGACTCAGGAGGTTTCTCAGAGAAGTTGTCGGTGGATCTCAGAGGGTGTGAAGTGACCAGGCTACTGGCAGAGACAAAAGGCGATGCATTGAAGGAAGAGCTGGGTGTGAACACGGACAGATTAGTGAGCTGGCCCAAGTATACAGCGTAGCAGAAGGGGAGAGGATGGGAATTTTTTTAAATGATGACAACAGCTGGGTGTGGTGGCTCACATCCGTAATCCCAGCACTTTGGGAGGCCGAGGTGGGCAGATCAGGAGGTTCAGAGTTCGAGACAAGCCTGGCCAATAAAATGTAACCCCATCTCTACTAAAAATGCAAAAATTAGCTGGGAGTGGTGGTGGGTGCCTGGAATCCCAGCCACTCAGGAGACTGAGGCAGGAGAATCGCTTGAACCCAGGAGGCGGAGGTTAGAGTGAGCTGAGATAATGCTACTGCACTCCAGCCTGGGTGACAGAGCAAGACTCCGACTCAAAAAAAAAAAAAAAGTGGTGACAACAATAAGAACTAGCAGATCTTCAGCAAACATTTCTTGAGTGTAGTCTCTGCTAAATGATCTGTGTGCATTATATCGCTTGATCCCCCAACCACTTTTAAGATAGTGATGATGCCCATGTTACAGACATGGAAACCAAGGCACAGAGATTTGATGTAGCTTCCCTCAACCTGCACAGCTAGGAAGTGGCACATCCAGCGTTTAAGCTCAGGCCTCATTCAAAAACCCTTGAGGCAGCTGAGCACAGTGACTCACACCGTAATCCCATTGATTTGGTAGATCCAAGTAGGTAGATCACCTGAGGTCAGGAGTTCGAGACCAGTCTGGCCAACAAGGTGAAACCCCATGTCTACTAAAAATACAAAGAATTAGCCAGGCATGGTGGCGGCATGTACAGTCCCAGCTACTCGGGAGGCTGAGGCAGGAGAATTGCTTGAACCCAGGAGGCGGAGGTTGCAGTGAGCCGAGATTGCGCCATTTCACTCCAGCCTGGGCAATAAGAGTGATACTCCACCCCAAAAAAGAAAACTAAAACCAAAAAACCTTTAGGGACCATTATGCCTTTTGCAGGTATGATGAGGAACCGTCATTATTTTCTGCTTTAACTTCCCATTTCTGGTGACCTCAATCATGTCATCTACCCAAAAGAGGGTGGGGGAAGGATTCACATTGCAAGCCAAGAGTGATGTTATTCTCATGGAGTCTTGCTTTCACACCTTTTTCAACATTTGCAGCTTAATTAAGGAGGTGACTGGCTGCCACAGCAGGTTTTTTGTTTGTTCTACAGCAGCAGGAGGTACAGGAGAGGTCCTTAAAAGGCCCCCAAGTGGTCACAAGGGCTCAGAGAGGGGCTCAAAGCAGCAGATTTGCTGCTGGAAGTCAGCTCCCCTTCAGTGGACTATGCATCGGGGAGTACTGAGCCCCCATCCCCAGGGCCAGCCTGGGGCAGCAGGAGAGGGCAGAATTTCAAATTCAGCCCTGCTGGGCAAAGGGCTGTGAACTGCATCCAAGAGTTTGAGGGCTTCTCCTACACCACAAGTTGTCTGCTGGGCCCCGTATTATCTCACTGAAGCCACTCCACAGTGCTGAGGAACAGATGCTGCTGTGATTCGCCCCATTTAAAGATGGAGACACTGAGACTCCAGGGGTAAGTCATGATGCCAAGACCCCACACCTAGCAGGTGAAGAGTCAAGACTCAGAGCCGGAATCTTATTCCAAGTCTCTGTGCTTGACCTCCTTACTGCCCGGGCCCTGCCTCCCCTGCAGGTGTGCTCCTGGGCAAACCATTTTACCCTCACCCTCTGTCCATCACACCTGCAGGATGAGGCCCGCCTTGCCAGGTTGCTGAGGGACAGCTGGAGATCTTCTCTATGATGCGCTTCTCATGACGCCTTGACCGAGGTCAGGCCTCTGCAAACAGGAGCTGTTAACTGCTATAAAGGGCTGTCCGGGTCTGTTTGTTTGCTAGGGCTGCCATCACAAAGTACCCCAGGCTGGATAACTCAAATAACAGAAATGTATTTTTATGCAGCTCTGGAGACTGGAAGTCCATGATCAAGGTGTTGCCAGGGGTGGTTTCTCCTAAGGCCTCTCTTCTTGGCTGGTGGATGGCTGCCTTCTCCTGCATCTTCACATGGCCCTCCTCTGTGTGTGTCTGGGTCCACGTTCCCTCTTGAAATAAGGACAACAGTCATATTGGATTAGGGTCCACCCCAATGACCTCATTTAACCTCAATTACCTCTTTAAAAGATTATAGCTCCAAATACGGTCACATTCGGAAGTACTGGGGGTCAGGACTCCAACCCCTAGGACTCCAGAGATTTTGGAGAGGCGCACATTTCAGCCCATAAGACCAGGAAAGGCTGACAGGCTCTGTTACAGCAGGTGAGTCCTTCTCTTGCAGTTCCTTAGTGTTGGCTTGGACTGCCCCACAGCATGCTTTTACCCAACAATCACCTTGGAGAGGGAACAGGCCTTCTGCCAGATGCCACAGTGGCAAAGCTGAGCCACTCGCTGCCCCTGCCCTCCGGAAGCTGGCAGTGTTCCCAGTGACTCAGATGTGAGGCGTGACTCACAGTTCATGCATCACTTTTCACCTTCTTTGTAGCATTTAATTCTCCCAACTCTTCTAAGGGGAAGGTTCTAGCACTGTCTTTGTTTTCAGCTGTAGAGACGGATGATCAAAGGCCAGGGAATTGCCCCCAGACCACAGTGACCATGCATTAAAGCTGAATCCCAGGGTTCTCAGCCATAGTCCAGAGCAGTCTGGAATATTCTTTCTTCAGCCACAAACTTCAATATCTGGTCAACAATAATTTATTGAGTTTCTACTTTGTCCTGGGAGCTTACATAAAAACAGAGGGTGTTGGGATAATGGAAGGAATAAACAAATCACAAATTGCAGAAATGAACAGATAGGTGTAATAGAGTAGATCATAATGGGGAGAGTGACTTTACATGCCATGAACTTGAAAGTTCCCTCTGGGGAGGTGACATTTAAGCAAAGACCAAAAAGAAGCAAAAGAGGCCATGCAAAGGCCCTGGGGTACCCTGGTATGAGCTGATACTAAAGAGTTAGGCAGGGGCCAACTCACACATGACCTTGGAAAGTGTCATTCTAAATATAGTAGAAGAAAAAAAAACTTGGACTTGAACCAAGAGAACGTGAACGGTTCATCTGATGATGTTTGCTAGTTTCTCTGATGTTCTCTCTTATTATGTTAGGAAATGGGAGTGGAGTTAAAGAGTTCTTTGGGATTGAAACTGTAGTCAAGATGTAGGCTTTTTGAATCCACAGGGTAACGACAGCCAACTTCCTTGCAACTGAAAGGATATGCAAAGGGTAGCTGCATGGAACACAGTGCATTTCAGCAGAAGCTTTATTCATGTCAAACCGAGAACACTATACTATTCAAGTCGAGTTTACAGGGAGACCCACTGTGGCCTGGGTCTCCATCATCCTCTGGGGTGCAGATCAGCTTGAGTATTAAAACAGGACCGCCAGTTACCCGTGGCTATGATTGAAGCTGGATGGAGTAGGGCTGTGGATGAGAAGCAGGAACAGAAACCTGGCTGCTCTCCCGACAAGCATCTATGGGCGATGAATGAAGGAAAATGGGCGACCCGGTCCCATCTCATTGTGCCTGCTCCGGCAACACGAGGCTCATCACGCCACTCTAAAACAGCAGGACTATTTTCTCCGTCCTAATTGACGAACAGCTGTGCTTTAATAGACTACAATGAGTAGCTTCACTGATCTCTCCTTAGGCCACCCTGTGAACTAAAGGCTCCCCGGGGAACCAGGAAAAACAAAGTTTTGCCTTTATGAGCAGGCGAGGGGATGGTGTTAGTGGGGGTAAAATTTGTTGTTGATAAATTAATAAACAGATAAATGAAAAACTCAGCAAAAAGGATTTCGGAAAGTTGTTTTTTTCCCCCCTTTTATTGGCCATTTAACAATACTTATTACCGTGAATTCTGGTTTCCCCTTAAGGAATACATGGTGACTAACACTATGAAATAGACAATGTTAAGACTTACAGTGGCACAGCCTTTTGTGGTGTCAATCTCCTTCCAGATCAAGGAGTTTAACCTTCAGTATACAGACTTTGTTTATTCCACAGTGTCCTAGTTTGTTTTCTGTTGCTATAACCAAATCTCTGAGACTGGGTAATTTATAAAGAAAACAAATTGGTATCTTACAGTTCTGGAGGCTGGGAAGTCCAAGGCTGATGGGGTCGTATCTAGTGAGGACCTTTTTCTTGATGGGGTCTCTCTGCAGAGTTCCAAGATGGCACAGGGCGTCACATGGCCAGCGCCTCACAAGAGGCAGCCAAACTGGCTTTTTTGGCAGTCCCACTCTGGTGATAACTAACCCACCCCCATGATAACAAATTAACCCATGAATTTATTTATTTGTGAGGGCAGAGTCCTCATGATCCAACCACCTCTCAATATTGCTGTGTTCAAGATCACATTTCCAATACACGAACTTTTGAGGGGCATGTTCAAGCCATTGCACACTGATGTTTATGCCTGTCTGCTCTGCACAGGAAATACCCTGGAGATTTGGTGAAGAACAAAGTACACATGGTTTCTGCCCTCAGTAGGCTTAGCGTCCGGTGCAGGGCTTGGCAGAGTCTGGCCTGAGGCTGCATCCAGCCTGCCACAGGGTTTTTTTTTTTTTTTTTTTTTTTAGACAGAGTCTTGCTCTTGTCACCCAGGCTGGAGTGCAATGGCACAATCTTGGCTCACTACAACCTCCACCTCCGAGGCTTAAGCAATTCTCTTGCCTCAACTTCCCAAGTAGTTGGGATTATAGGCACCTGCCACCATGCCCGGCTAAGTTTTGTATTTTCAGTAGAGACGGGGTTTTGCCACATTGGCCAGGTGGGTCTCGAACTCCTGACCTCGTGATCTACCCACCTTGGCTCCAAAGTGCTGAGATTACAAGCATAGGCCACTGTGCCTGGCCTGCCACCTGATTTTGTACGGCCCTCGAACTGAGAACGGTTTTACATTTTTAAATGGTTGAAAAAAATCAAAGGTACAATAGCATTTTATAACTCATTAAATTTACATGAAATTCAAATTTCACACTGGGCATGGTGGCTCATAGCTGTAATCCCAGCACTTTGGGAGGCCCAGAAGAGTGGACCACTTGAGGTCAGGAGTTCAAGACCAGCCTCACCAACATAGTGAAACCCCGTCTCTACTAAAAACACAAAAAATTAGCCAGGTGTGGAGGCATGCACCTGTAATCTCAGCTACTCGGGAGGCTGAGGCAGGACAATCACTTGAACTCAGGAGGCGGAGATTGCAGTGAGCTGAGATTGTGCCACTGTATTCCAGCCTGGGTGACAGAGCAAGGCTCCATTTCCAAAAAAGAAAAAAAGAAAAAGAAATTCAAATTTCAGTGGCCACAAATAAAAGTCTTACTGGAAGACAGTTGCACCCACTTGTGTATATATTGTCAATGGCAGCTTTCATGCTACAAGAGTACAGTGGCACAGTGGGGACAGAGACCACAACAAATGTACTCTCTAGTCCTTTAAAGAAAAGGCTTGCCAACATCTAGTTCACGGAAACAATGGTTGAGAAAGGAAGCCAAAGGCAGCCCACCTTTACTGAGTGTGGGACATCTTAGAAGCATCAGGTCATTCAATTGTCGCCACCAGACAGTGTGGCTGGGACTACTTTCCACCCTTTACGAAGGAAGAGACCAAATTTCAGGAAAATCAGCAACTTGCCCAAACTTCTAGTAGAGTGTTGTTCACTTTACACCATAGCATTTAAGTTACAGGATAGCAAGAAGAGTGAATCGCCTAAGGACTTTGCATCATCTTTCGACCAACAGGTTAGTGTATTTTCCATGGTACTCAGTATATTTGTGTTATGTTAGGCATACATCTGACCTCATTAATGTTTTTATTCAGAGATTAAGAATGGCTTAACAACATAGGTATGGGCACCAAGTTCAAAAGAGGTGGACTTGTGATGGTTAATTTTATATGCCAACTTGCCTGGGCCATGCACTCAGATATATCATGAAACAGTAGTCTAGACATTGCTATTAAGGTATTGTTTAGATGCAATTGACACTTAAATCAGTAGACTTTCAATAAAGCAGATTCCCCTCCGTCGTATGATGGGCCTCATCAAATTAGTTGAAGGCTTTAGAAAAAAAACTTCTCTGAGGAAATGAGAATTCAGCCAACAGATGTTCTTTGGACTTGAACTGCAACATCAATTTTTCCACGAGACTCCAGCCTACTGACCAGCCTTGCAGATTTTGAACACACTAGCTCCATTATCACATATCAGATTTAAGCCAATTTCTTAAATCTCAGTCTCTCAACTGTCTCCATATAGGTACAGAGATACAGTTGGGGAGAGAGAGAGAGAGAGAGAGAGAGAGAGAGAGAGATGCATTCTATTGGCTCTGTTTCTCTGGAGAACCCTGACTGAAGCAGATTTTGGTAAGCAGCAGCTGGGAATTGGAGACAGGTCTATTAGCGGAACCACAGCCAGAACCACAGTTTCCTGACTCCAGTCCAGAGCTCTTCAGACTGAAGACTGGTTTTCAACCAGGTCTGGCAACTGCTGAGTTCTGCCATCTGTAAAGCATAGGGTCATAAAAGCAGCAACATCATGGTGATGTCATGAGGATTTAATGAGATGATGCACATCTAGCACTTAGAGCACAGCCCAGTACACAAGAGAGACCTCAGTCAGTGTCAGCCAGCGTGCTCATTAATATCACTAACTCTGAGCCTTGATCTCTCCCAGCGGACAAGGGCAAAGCCCTTGCTCACCCAGCAGCCGCTGAGTGTGCTCCTCTGGACAGTAGCTGACTTCCATCAAGTCCAGGCTCCGAGCGGGCGATCAGCTGTCTGCGTCTGTCTGAACCTTGAACACACATCGCCTACTGACTGTTTGAAAAGCTGCTATTTATGTTTAAAGGTGCAAGAAATAGTTAAATGTTTCCTATTGTTGTATCAGTGAACCAGTTCAGAGATTGCCGACTCAATTCAATCAAAATTAGTGACAAGAGAGCAATTTTCCCATTCCGTTCAGCATGGTGAGCTTTTTGTTTTGCTTTGTTTTATTGGAGGTGATTCGCTGCATCTTTCCTAGAGGTAGAGCTGAGTAGCTCCGGCAGCTCTGTGCCTCCTTTTGTCTAGATAAGTGTTATCCTGTAAAATGAACACAATAAGACTATGTTTACCTTAATGCTGTTTAAAAATCACATCGCAATAAGAGATCAATAGCTCTCCACAACAATTTACCAAAGACCCGGCTAGGGAAGAGAAATTCAAATCGCATTGATTTTTTTTTTCCGTGAGTGTATGTGTGCATGTGACAGTAATAGCCCATGAGCGGGCGTGTTGACGATATGGCACATGAGCATTGAATCTCAAACGCAAGGCAGAAGGAGCCAAGAGGAGGATTGCTAAAGTGTTGTGGCTGTTACCCATTGCCCTGGAAATTGGTAGAGATTCAATAAAGACAGGAGAGAGAGGGGATTTTTCCACACACCTCCCATTTTTCCAGAGCTCATAGCCTTGGAGAATGCATTTCTAGAAAAAAAAATGTGGAGATGACCCACGACCTCCTTCCTCTTTAGCAGAGATAGGAAGTTGAGATCAGTGGCCATGCGGCTCTTGGGGTTGTGTTTCCATGGGGGTCTGTGAAAGAGGAAATGAGTCTCTGAAGGCAGAGGCCACTTTTCACTCACCTTGGGCCCTGCAACACAGTAGGTGCTCAGAAAATGTCTGTTGAATAAGTAGACATGGCCAGAACTGGAAGGGAGGCGAGGGGGAAGGGAAGCAATGGACACATCAGGTTGACCTGAGTTAGGTTCTGACCAACCCACACTAGTTCTTGACCTTGAACACACTACCTTATCTCTCCAACCACATCAACACCAGGGTTGTGAGAAGTAAATTGAATTGTTGCATATATACTTCCTGGTATGCAGTAGGCGCCTAAGTAATGGCAAAACAGAGTTGGGACCAGCTCTTGCTCTTTATGCCACAAAATCACATCAGAGTCTAAATTCCTCTGAAGGAAAGCTTTCCTTGACCCGCGAACAGTGCCCATGGCATCCAATGGGACCATCCTGCTCCGTACAGCTGGTGGACAAGAGGCAGGGCTGTGTATTTGCCTTCCTGGTAGCCCTGCAAGCCTCTGACCACTTTGAAATATGCTTTGGAAGAAGTAGAATTTAAAAAAAAAAAAAAAAAAAAAAGAAGAAGAGGGGGAAAGAATGTTAGTGGAGAAATTATTGGAACTGGAGAGGGGTTTTAATGGTAACGTTGGCATCCTGCAATTTCACACATTAAAACATATTTTTAAAGAAACGACTACAGTGCTGATTGTATAAGGGCAAAGCTTTCCACTCTTCAGACTATTAATAAGGGCTTCCCATAGAGAAGACAAATACATGCTTGATGCATTTTTAATCCTTTGCCAATACATTTGACTAAAGCTGTTTGCTGTTTCAATGACAGGATTTAACTTGCCCTTCTGTATTCAACGTTGCTGATTATTAATGACATTTAGGAAACACAAGCTATAGAGTTACATTCTGGTCAAACTGCAGCCTCTCCTCCACAACCTGTGGAAGGGAACACACATCTGCAGTGGGGGGAAGCACCCAGCACCAGCTCTTCCACAAGCACCCAGCACCACGGGCCAGGGCAAAGGGGGCATCCCCAACCCTGTGCTGCCCCCTGCCACCTGCACGGGAGCCAGTTCAAAGTCAGGGCTGAGCACCAGCACCCGTGGTTCCAGCTCCTTAACCTTGACAGCCATTTCCAGGAGAATCTCCTAGCTATCCGGCGATAGTATCTTGGCAATATTAAACCAAATTCACGGAGGATATTTAGATTTCTCAGGATCCCCCTCATTCAAATGCCAATAATGAAATCTTCCAGGAAGAAGAGGCGGTGAGGAACCTGAATAACTTTGAAACAAGGGATCAAGAGAAAGCCCTTGGATCTTAATAGAATACAAGCAAAGAGAAAAAGCCTTACCCAGACACAGCCGATTATTTTGTGCTTTTTTAATATTTTAAGAAATAAATTAGTGCTCGGGTTAAAATGAAATTACATGTGCCGATACCCTGCAGGCCACTTCCTTTATTCAGCCGGGTCATGGTATGTTAATAAGAGCATTAACCAAGTGAACACAACGGAACGCGATCAAGAGCGGCTGCAGAGGAAAAAGCCAGGGGCGGTGGTGGTGGGTGGGGGGGCACTTAGCTTTGTTTTTAAACTACTCCTGCTCTGGGGGAAAACGAGGACCCACAGGCAAGTGACCAGGCAAGAGGAATGGAAAGAGAGAGTTGGATTTACAGACACTGTCTGAAGAGGACCCCCTCTTTCCATCCACGAAGAGTCGTTGGCACAAAAGCCTTTTAGCCTCCCGGTATTATATGCTCAGCCCCGACCCCCTATTATAATGAAAAGCAGATCCCTATGAATCACAGAAAATCAATACTGCATTTTACTAAGTTTGCGTTAATTTTGCACCTTTCAGCCTCCGGATGGGAATTATTGCTGCAAAGATGAGAAATTCTCTTCTCCCCCACTCTGTGGTTGTCTGAGTTTCAGGTTCGGAAAACCCTATCACTATTTAAAAAGAAAGAAAAAAAAGGACGATGAAGAAGGAGAAGAAAGAAGGGGTGTTGAGGGGCTTGCAGTTTGAGAGATTTTAATAGCTAATAATAGGAGAGACCATAAAAGCACAGATCCAATTTAAGCGAAAGAGTCCCTATGTAAGCATTGCTTGTCAGTCTTGGGGTGTACTGTATAGGGGCCAGCTCCTGAGCATGGCAGCCCAGAAATATAAAGTCCAGATTTAATTCTGATACAGAGAAATACAATTTCAAAACCGGACATCTTATCATCGGCATGTCCCACTGGAGAACTCATTTCCCTAGCAAAAGGCTGTCAATGCCATTATGTTGTACAAGGAAGCAATTTACCACTACAGCTAAACAGGGCTACCAAGGCTGTGGGAACTTAAGCATTTGAAGTTATCGCTTGGAAAAAAAAATCACATTTCAAATGTCAGTGAAATGGGAAGGAATAATTGAAAAGTATCAATCAGAGAAGCAAAGGGGTTTCGAAGGCTGACGGCAGCCTGACTCTTGGGCTCTGTTCTTTTCTCTTTCTTTCCTGCTCTTTCTCCTCCCCTGCTCACCTTACAGCCACCCCCTCCCCATTTTCTCTCCTTAACCCTACACCCTCCCATTGCAAGTTCGAATTCAACTCAAGAGAAGAAAAGATAGCTGCTTGGTCCTTGTTCTATGTCAGAGGTGAAGGGCAATCTCACGGTCTCCTTCCAGACTCCAGTGGCCAGCATTTCGTGGTGCACATTTGCTCCCAGCCACAGCTGGGCTCAAGATCGATGGGAGGTCCCACTTTCTAAGTCCTGGAGATTGACACATTTTCACCAAGCACTGAAATGGTGGCCCCGGGGCCCAGTTCCTCTTTATGGCTATTGAGAACATTTTGATAAAACTTGGGGTATAGAGGGTGCTGAATTGCATTTTTACCCTGGACCCACCATGGATTAGTTCTGATTCACCCTGACAAGGTAATTTCCCTCCCTGCACTTTAGTATCCTTGTCAACAAAATGAGGATAATGGCATCTACTTTGCAGGGTTGGTGTTGGGATAAGACACAGCTTATATAAAGTAACTGGAATTCTATCTGGCATGGATGCAGCTGTCAATATGACTCTCATCATTCCACTGCAAGTTGAAGAACATTCGCATCTCTCGTCAGCTAAAAGGTCGTGTGTGATCGGATCACCTCTGAGAGCTTTGCCACTGTCTCCTGGCTCTTTTCTGTCCTTCTGGCACTGCAAGCTCATGCCAACCTGCCAGCCTTTGCATTTGCTGTTCTCTTTTTCTGGAATGCTCTCCCTATAGGTCTTTGCATAGCTGGCTGGTTTTCATTCAGTTTGCAGCTCAGCTAGCATCTCAGAGAGGCCTTTCCTGACCAACCTACTGGTTGTTGTACCAGCAAGGAGCAATTGCTCTCCTACCCCCGGGCTTTATTTTCTTTATGGTATTCATCTTTGAAATCACTGTCTGTCTTCTCCACTGGGATAGAAGCCCCATGAGAACAAGGCCCTTGTCTGTCTAGTTTCCTATTGACTACTTTCCTCTTGCATCAGGCACCTGGCACAAAGCAAGTATTACCTAAACACCACCATTTGTTGATGAATGAATGAGCAAGTGAATGGAAGACCATCCCATTTGAGTAGAAACTGAACTTGCTCAACACAGAGCCTGGGAAGGCATTCCACACATGTTAGCTGGCCCTCCCTTGCTGTGTGGCTGCTGGTCCTGGACAAACCCATCTTTGTGGGCAAAGCCATGGGGATACTCGGGAGCTGGCCCTGCCTGTTCACAGCCCTCAGAGGCTGAGTGGAAACTCCAGTTGGGCTTGGGTGAGGGTGGTGTGCCCCATGCTGGAGAGGCACTTGCCCCCAGGCCTCACACTGGGCCCCACACTAGGCTGGTTCAGCCTGCACTGCACTCTGGGCCCTGACCTTGGTGCTGGTTTCTGTCCCACATGGTCTGTCTGAGCTCAGGGCCCTATGGAAGCGCCCTTGCTCTCTCATCTAGCACTCTGGCCATCTGCCATGGGGCCCTGCCTACCCCCTGCCCCCCACTCTCCACCCACACAGCTCCCCTCTCTTGCCCAAGATCCACCTTTGATTGTGCCAGAAAAGCTCTTCCCTACCTTGTCACCTGCCCAATTCCTCAGTGCTCTCCAGAAAAGCCTCTCCCAGGCCTCCAGGATGACTGTCACCTGCCTCATCTGTGTGCCCACTAGATCTTAACTTTTGCTCAGCATTTAGAATTAATTGGATTTCCCAAGTTTGTCCTCGCTGACCCAACCTTGGGCTCAGGGATTTTGCCTCTCAGTGATGCATCTACCTGGCTTGGTGACTGACTCGTGTTAAGAACCGTGATAAAGAAGCCTATACCGAGGGATGCCTGCAGGCCAGGCCCCGCAACAAACACTGACCATTTAGCCCTCATTCCACCATTATCCCCAGCTCACAGGGGAGGAGGCTAAGGCTTAGAAAAGTTACACTTAGCCCTGCTCCACAGGGAGCCTGACACTCAATAAAATACATTAAAATTGAACTATTGCTAACTACTATAATTTTCCAGTTCAAAAATACACATTGCTTCCTATTTTAAGATTTTTGAAATTCAGATGCATCTTACAATTGATGTAAATATTTAACGTAGGAATGTTTCTCTGTTCTAGAAAAGCTCTTGTTCTGTCTGATGCTGGCTGGCACTTTAGAAATGAGAAGACACAGTGGAGTCACCCTAAAGATGTCTGAGCTCGGGGACCCCAACTGCTACTCCCAGTGCTGAGCTGCTCTTGTTCCAGGGAAACCCCGTTACCCTGGAATGGGGGATTTAGGGATCCCCTTCAGGTATATGAGTTTCACAGACTCTTGCGGGGTGACAAGTTTTCTCTCCCTTTCCCACAGTGTGTGTGTATGTGTGTGTGTGTATGTGTGCTCATGTGTCTGTGTGTATGTATGTTTGTGTATGTCTATATATGTGTGTGTATGTGCATGTCTGTGTGTGTATATGTGTGTGTATGTGTCTGTCTACGTGTGTATGGATGTTGTCTGTGTATGTGTGTGTGCTTGTGTGTCTGTGTATAGCTATGGACTGAATTGTGTGACCCCCAGTTCAGTCCATGGCTATACATCAGTGCCTTCTTTTTATAATCCCATGATGGCATTAGTGCCTTTATAAGAAGAGACAACAAAGAGCTTGGTCTCTCTCTCTCTCCACCATGCAAGGACACAGCAAGAAGGCGGCTATCCGTAAACCAAGAAGAGAGGCCTCACCAGAGCCTAACTGTGCTGGCAGCCTGACTTCAGACTTTCAGCCTCCAGAAATACGAGAAGATGAATTTCTGTTGTTTAAGCCACCAATCTATGGTGTTTTGTTTTGCTAGTCCAGGCAGACTAAGACAGATACAGGTGTAGGTATAAGTACAGATAGAGACAGAGAGATAGCGATAGATGCAGATACAGATATAGATGTACGGGCATATCAATAGAGAGACAGGGAGATTTATTTTAAGGAATTAGCTCACACAATTATGGAGGCTGGCAGGGCTAAAATCTACAGGCTGAGTATTCAGGTAAGAGTTTGTGTTGCTGCCTTAAGTCTGAAATCTGCAGAGCAGGTCAGCAGGTAGGAAACTTGGTGAGATTTCTAGGATACAGTCTTGAGACAGAATTGCTTATTTTGGGGGAAACCTCGGGTTTTGCTCTTAAGGCCTTTGACTGAATGGACAAGGTCCACACACATTATGGAGGGTAATCTGCTTTACTGAGTCTATTGATTGAAATGTTAATCTCATCTTAAAAAAAAAAAAAAAAAAAAAGGCCTTCACAGTACCATCTAAAGTAGTATTTGATCAAACAACTGGGTGCCATGGCCCAGCCATGCGGATAGATAAAGTTAACTATCACACATGGTTAAGTTAAAGGATTCAACAGTAAATACTCTGGAAATCTCCATCAAATGCTAACTTCTGGACACTGAAGTTCTGAAAACCACTCACCTGTGGCATTTCTTAATGCTGTGCGAGATACTGAAGCACCTGATTTGTTTTCTGCCCCCTGAATTTTTCAGAATTCCACTGTACCCTCTAAGTCTTAGAAGGCATTGCCTCTCAGCTCAGGAATGAGTGAGTCACCATCGACTTCCCCTTCACCCAAGTCAGCTCTGTTCCCTCAGCTCTTCCTTTCCTAGCACCCTGAGACCCCTTGGCCAGCTCCAGATGCCCCTCTTCTAACCTGCTTTCCAAGACCATGGCCTCCAAGACCCAGGACGAAGGGAGCTGCAGGAGCCCTCTTCCATCTTTGAGGTGTAACGTTATCCAAACCCCTTTCATTTGTGGATGCCATCTTGTTTTACATTCCCATTTTTGCTTTACTTTTCTTTGATTGGAGACTCCTCATCTACTCTTACTGACCTCCAGTGAGCCTCTTGAATCTTCTCATGTCCCTGTAGCAGAACCCTGAGTTGTAACCTTGTTACATCTAAAATAATTTTCACAGGAGAGATGTTGCTGAGTGCACTACATAAAGGTCCAAAGTGATGAGCATGGCAACAACCATTCTGCTGTTTCGATTGGTTTCTCTTGCTTTACCAAAGATCCCCAGTTAAATAGAAGAATTATTCTAGAAATGGTTCTGCCAAGCAGACACTCCAGCCCCAGTATGTTGACTGACAGAGTGGAATATCTCATATTTTAGGGCAAACTGCTTGATAAAGCTGAAGGGAGTGTGTTGGTCCACAACTCCATATTGGAATGAGAAGTGGATTAGTTCCCTTGACTCACAGCCGACACCTGCCCAGGCTGAACTGGCTTGTTACATGGTTGTATGGCCTCTGTTCCAAAAGATGTAGGCTGGGTGGGAAGAGGTTGTAGTTGGGATCAAGGTCTTGGGTTCTGTGCAGCCTTGGGCAAGCCATTTACCCAATCTTCATTTCATCACTTCAACTATAAAATGAGGATAACAACACTTACCTACTTGCCACACATCACACAGTTTTTATGAAGATTAAAGGATGCTCATGAAGGTCATGTATGTGCCAGTCAAATATAAAAGAAAAGGAGTAGCACAGTATTTTCAATTACTTCAACAAAATAACAGTAACAGACACTTAAATTACACTCTCATGTGCTCTGTCTCTGAGCTTCACACACATTGACTCATTTAATTCTTAGTCCTCTGCCAGGGGTCTTATTATCCCCATTTTAGAGGTAAATAAACTGAGTCCCAGGGATTTTATGGAACATTTTATAGGTCCCACAAAGATTTAGTGAAGGTGCAGCTGAGACCCATGCAGTCAGTTCTGGGGTCTGCATTCTTAGCCATTATCCTGCATTGCTTCTCCTGCTATACCCCACCTTCCACAGCACCTTACACAGAGTTGACGATACTCCACATAAAAATCAGCCAACATAAAAGATACTTCAGTCCTGAAAAGATATAAAGAAGTGTAGCTTTCACCCATGCCTTGCTTTCCCCCTACCTAGCAGGCTTTTAGCAAATATGTGTTATGTGAATAAATGATCTACTCAGAGAACATCTTTTCAATCTCTTTATTAGTAAAAATTGTAATGTCTGAAATGTATCAACATTGGAGTTGGAGTTTCTAATGAAGAATTTCAGCAGCCCAGAGGCTTCCTGATAACATGCAAATCACAGAGACTATGTCTGCCTGGCCAACCCATCCCATAGCAAGACCTTTGGTCTTTCCATTAACCTCATGTAAGACATTACAGAGTGGGAAAAAAAAAAACACAAAAACTCTATTTTGAAGAGCTAAGGGCTTGTGTTTTGGAAAATTGTTCTTGGACATTGCTTTAAATATTCTGTATCTTAATTGATATTAGTGGTATATCTTGCTGAACCACCCAAAAACCTCTTCATACTAAATAAGTATGTTTAACTGAATTTTTTAAAAAAGAAAATTTTCATATGCTACTTTCTTCAAACAGAAACTCTGATGTCTTCATTAAACCATTACCCTAGAACCCAGGCTGGTGACCCTTGTTCTAACATGACCCAGCTGGATAAGGAATGAACTCAACTTTGGATAAAATGTGCCAGCCTTTTCTTGGATATGACAAGAGATGCTGGCACCTCTTCTAAAACAACCTGCATTATATCCCTTTTAATAAGTGTCGTGACCACCATGAATCCCAGGTGTGGACCAAGCTATAGAGTGGAGAATTAGACAGATCCCTCTTCCTTTTCTGGTGGAAATACAACTACTAATATCATTTTATATATCATTAATAGAACTAGATATTTGGACCACAAAGATCAAAGCAAGACCTCTTTCCTGTGCATCAATTTGTACCTAAACTCCCCAATAAAACATTTGGCCTCAACTTTGCTCTAAAGAAATCCTGAATATAAATGGCAAAAACCAGACCTAGCAACAAATGGGTAGATTCAACTGAATAAGAAGAAAGTGATCACCATGTCAGTCCATCTGGGGAATGAATAATTGGAGTATGGTAGAGTAGGGGTCAGCACATTTTTCTATGAAGCATTTTCAGCTTCACAGGCCGTACAATCATGGTCACATCACAATTGATCAACTCTGCCATTGTGGCACAAAATAATAAAAACAATAACAGTAATAACAATAACAGATGATAGCAATAAACAAATGGCCATGGCTGTGCACCCATACATTTTTTACTGGCACTGAAATTTGAAACCCATAAAATTTTCATGGGTCTTTTGATTTTTTTTTCAACCATCTAAAAATGTAAAAGAGCCATTCTTAGCTTGAGGCCATGCAAGAACAGGTGGCAGGTCAGATTTGGCCCACTGACCCCCAGTGGGGCCTGTAAAAGCAATCTTGGAGAAGAATTGGGATGACTTGAGTTCTGGTCCCAGTTCAGCCTCCAGCAAGCCAGTTTCCATTCAGAGCCCTCCCTCCTCCCTCCACCAGTGAAGTGAAGGGTTGTAACACATGCTCCCAGCGTCCTTCCAGCTCTCGGATGCCATGACTCTGTGAAGGCTGCAGGCTATCATGCTGAAAACTCCAGGTTACTTCCAAATCACCTGACACAGCTCCCGGATGCTTCTAAACACTTTGTTCTCATGTCACATTTTTCCTTCATAGGAGGCTCTGTAATTTTTAAGTAGAAAAAAATAACTGATTATAGGACCTTATCTTGAAGGACGTTTACCCAAAGCTTCACTGCTCTGAAGCATGCTCAAAAGGAGGTCATGGGAGCAGGGCACCCTTTGGAAATGTTTAGACAAAATGAGAGATGGGATGCTTTTCTGCACAGAAGACGCAAGGTTCGCCAAAAGATGATGATATTAATAATAATACAGGACATTGATACAGCACTAAAAAAACACAGTGTCCCTCTTGTGGTTTCAAATAAAGAAAACTCATGCTTTTCTTCAAAGTGAACTAAAAACAGCAGGATTAATATTGATGCTGCAATGGGAAAAGCAAACAGGCAGGGACAGGACCGCATCCAGCCTCCAAAACACATGTAAAGTTGGAGCTAAAATGTCATATGCATATGTAATTTATATGCAAAAACTCTCCTATAACAGGGCCACTGGCTGCCAAGTCTCCTTTTGCTACTTCCCGATCCTCGCTGAAACTATAATTTCATATTATCAGTCACCTACCAAGGGCAAGTCTGTCTGAGGAGAACACAGAAAGTTTCAGAAGGCCAGGATATTAAATTCTTCTCGCACGTCGTTTTCCTGGTAGCTCAGCAGGTTTCAGCAGGAAGACCTATTTTTGCTCCTGTGCGGGCTCTGTCCCTGGCAATGAGTGACTGGAACAGACTGCAGGCAACTCTGCCAAGAATCTGAAGCTCTGATGATGTGAGCCAACCTCAGACTAATAATTTTATATCTCAATATAAGCAAAAGAGTTCCATAAAAATAGACCGTTTTTAACAGGATGGTATTCTGTGCTGAGAGAGGGCTGGAGAACGTGGTGCCATGCGAACATCTTCCCCCTATCTGCGGTACCTAACTTTAGCAACTTCCATATGTCTATTTGTCTGATCACTGAACTTGGGGAAAGAATGTTGAATGAGATGTGACTCTTCAAACTCCACGCCTGGGATTCTTCGGAGGTGAAATACCTATCCGTGTGTATATAACACTTCCTTCTTTCAAGTTTCCAGGAGCTGGAAAACAAACAAACCCAAGGCTCGGTCTGTTGGTATTCTTCATCAAATGCACCAGTGCACAAGACCGTGTGCGCGTTTCTGCTTGTAAATTAACAAGAAAGGTATCGACGCCACTGAGGGCAGGTGTGAGAATGGCCTGGTTACTCCAAGACACCTTTTTTTCAACGTTCAAAGCAGCGATCAGCTACTCAGACAGCCAAATCTCATGGCACATGCTGATTCAGGTGGTTTCTCCCTAGTGAATTTCCCAGAGATGAAAGTAGAAGAGGTCAGTCTCAACAGTGAGCTCTCCAAGACTGGCTGCCACAGCAGGAGGGCCAGAAATCAAAAATAAATAAATAAATAAATAAATGTGTTTTTTTAATTTGCTTTGTGGGAAAGGAGGCCCCAGCCTAACATCTGGAAAGCAAACCAGCTGAGTTGAAGGGAGAAGAGAAGGCTTAAAGGAGTAATGTAACAGCTGTTGTGCCCTTGTGTATCAATCTGAGTTCTGCAGTGAGATACAACTAATAGAATATGTATGTTAAGAGACTATTTTAAGGAGTTGACTTATGGGATTTTGGGTGCTAGCATGTCCAGAATCCACAGGGCACGCCAGCAGCCTGGAGACTCAGAAGCGGATGCTGCCGTTGAAGCAGAATTTCTGCCTCTTCTGGAAACTTCAGTCCTACCTCAGAAGGCTATCCAACTGATTGGATGAGGCCCACCCACATTATCCAGAATAATCTTTTTGTTAAAGTCACTGAATCTGCATGTTAACCACATCGACGAAATACCTCCCCAGCAACACCTAGATTCATGTTTGGTTAAGTAGCTGGCTTAGCCGTGCTGACGCTTAAAACCCACCATCACACCGTGCATGCAGAAATTAAATTAGGCATGGCTGGGGAAAAGGATCTGCTCCATGAGAAGGAAAGGGGTGGTCCTGACCATACATCGGAGACGCGTGAGGCCGGCAGTTCTGAGGATCGGTCCGGCAGATGTAGGCTGAGTTCCTAGCGCATGCCAAGCACTGCGCTGGACGTGGGGGAGTTAAACATGGAGCTTCCAGTGCAGGGGAAACAGACAAAAGGACCAACGGTGAGGATCACTGAATAAGACAGTGATGATTCCTCAACTGAGTATCTTCCTCAGTTTTTATGTATGTGTGTGCAGAGGGGAAGAAGGTGTTCTTTTTGGTCTAGGAAAGGAATGAGAAGAAAAGAGCTGACATGGTAGAGGTGGGGAGTGATGGTCATTTTGAGGTTCTGCAAAAGTCCTGGGCACCCCGATCTTTCTAAGCTCCTAAGTCTACACATCAAGAGCACCACTAGTAATACAGACAAGTCAAAATCCACAAGTATTTGCATGAAACACAAATGCGCTGTGTGACAAATTTGCATGAGAAATTAAATATGACGTTTTAAATACCTCATACAGATCTAGGAGACTCACAGAGACACAAAGAGAGAAAAACATCTATAGTCCTTATCCTCATCTTTTCTTTTTTTCTTCCTGGACTGAAGATTGCAACCCTCCCTAAGATTTCAGTATTGCCTCAGAACTTGTGAAACGCAATATTGACATTATTTCTGACATTTCTTCAAAATAGGACCCTTCTCTCCAAAAGATACATTACATAATACGACCGAGTTGACTGTGGGAAGTCCATGAAGTAGGGAGAAGATAGGATTTAGAAGCAGAAGATCTGGATGGGAGTTCTAGCACTTCCAGTGATGAATGATGTTCCCCTAGGTGAGATATTCAGCCCAGGGAACAGTAGTTCATAGAGGAAGCTCTGAAGCCAGCCTACCTGAACACCTCACAGCTCTGCCGCTTGCTAGCTTGTGACCTCAGGCAACTTGCTCAGACTCTCTGATCCTCAGTTTATCAATTAAATAAGGAAGAAAATGATCAATCTTTGTTGAGCGTTTGTGAGGACTGAAATGGCTCAAATAAAGCACTGCATACAGCCCACAACTTTGAGTTTGTGGCTGTTATTTTCTATATCTTTAAGGAGAAACAATTACAAAGCATCTGCTGTGCCTATTTCCCAGACTTACAGAAGAATCAAAATTAGATGATGTGAGTGAGGGCTCAGTAGAAGCACCCAGGCACTGAACTAACCGGTTCTGGCTCTCACTCCATGAGCAGTGCTCTCTAAGTTGAGCTCCGGGACCAGTGCAGACCACTTCTCTCATGTCCTGGTGGCTGTGCTCTCCTGGTGGCCCTTCCACAAACCCACTTCTCCCTTTTCCTGCTTCTTCTTCCTAACTGCCTAGCAGTGACCCAGGCAGTGACCCTAGCAGTGACCCAGGGTCACCTCTAGTAACCCTGGTCACCATCATTGAGTCATAGCGGCATCAGTGACATCGACGAGGCTCCACCTCTTCTGTTTCATCTGCTGCTGCCTGCCCAGAAGCTGCTATAAAACTTTTACCCCCTGGAAATCCAAGGAACAGTGGGCTAGAACGCTGGAGTCCTGGTCCCAAGACTGTCTCCAACACCAATCTCATGTTTGACCTTGAAGAAAATACGTTCCCAACCAAGACCACTGTTTCCTCATTTCTGTTGAAGGAAGCTTAGTCTTGGTCAGCGGTTCTCAACGTTTTAGCTGATACCATATACCTAAAGAGGAGGCAGGAAGGTCCAGAGGGCAGGGCAAGGGCTTCAGAGAGCATGATGGGAGGGGTATATATTGAACCCAATCTCACAAACAGGTGGAGAACACCTCCTAGCTCCAGGCCCCTGGGCATGACTGAGAAATGTTACAAATGAGAAAACAACAGTGTGCCTTGTTCACCGCGTGCTCCCCTCCAGAGGCAGATAGACCTGGAGTCTCAGCTCCAGCACTGACTAGAAAACTCTGTTTCCTCATCTGTAGAATGGTGATAATAATAGCAGCCTATCTTATAGAATTCTATGTGTGAATATTAATGAATTATTACATGCAAAGTTTTTAGGATAGGGTCTGGCCTGTAAGAAGCAGTTCATAAATATTGGTTAACCTAACTCATATTAAAATTATTGCATATTATCTCATTTCATCTCATATCATTGAGTTTATTTTATTTTTCCAACAACCTTATGAGTTGTTAGAAATAAACTGAGGCACAGAGAGGTTAAAAGATTTCCCCAAGGCCATGCAGACAATCAGGGATGAAACTAGCGACCTAACCCAGATAATCTTGCGTCAGAGTTGATGCTTGTAACCTCCACACTGTATCCCCTTTTGGTCCTTTGCCAGAACTCTATAAATATGTGGGAGACAAAAGGATAAGAATTATCTATCTAGAGCAATGAATTCTGAGACTGTACCAATCCTAGCACTCTATAATTAACCTACAGGGTAGAGTTTCTGAGGTTGTTTTTGCCACCTTAGCCTGACTTCCTTTACTTCCCAGCATACTTCAAACCCTCTTAGCTTCCTAGATTGCATGTGTGCACTCAGAAAATATCACAGTTACATTAATAACTCCAGTAACACAAGATTAGGCAAGTATATGTTCCAGGGGAAACGTTCCAAAAGGCATCCATACCATCAGTGGATAGTGGCATTGGTACCTCCCATCTTGGAGTCTCTGCACCCTAGGAATGAACAATCCCAATGACTCTGAGTGTCTCCAGAGAGAAGCCACCGCAAAATGATGTACCTTCTTCAGGGTTTTCTGGGTGAACCAAGGGATTTCATGAGTGCCGTTCTTTTCCCATTTGAATTCTCTTACATGGAGATCACATCCCCGTTACGTATACACACATGGTAGGGCAGACCTAAGATGAGCGCTCAAGTGTTGTTTTCTAGAGGTCCCTTAAAATGAAGAAGGAAATGGAAATGAGAATAAAACAAAGTAAAAATAATAATTATTATAACTTCTAATTCTACCATTTATTGAGCTCCTGCTCTGTTCTTGTATATTATTTTACAAATTAAGCCATAGAAGAGTAAACCATGTAGCTGGATCTCCAAGGGCAGGGCAGGAGAAAGGGCTCCAGCTGAATATGCTCATTTCTACTCTCAAATTTACCAATCAAGTAACTCAATCTATCCACTTGAGAAGAGTTAGGGTAAGGCAGGTGACCAAGAGTATTCCTCTAATAGGTGTCTCTCCACTTTGAAGGAAACATCAAGAGTAGGGAACAGGCGCTAACACTAAAAACCCATATAAATATTTAGAACCCCTCCTGTTAACAATTTTCATCATGGAATCTTTCATAGTACCTATCACAGACCTCCCTAAAAGTTTGTCTTGTCCCATTTCATTTCTCCGTAGTCTGCCTAAGCAGTGACCAAGAAAAGGGTGTTGGCTAATTTATTTACTACTTGTAAACAATCACCAGTTACTTAGGAAAAAAGAAAACTGGGTTTTAAGATGGTTTACAACATTCGGGCACAGTTAACAGAGGATATGACAAAACTTCCTCTTCTAGTCATGATGGAATAACTAGTACTAGATTATTTCTACTGTTGAAAACAACTGTAAAACTGGGCAATAAGTGAAGCAAATGTTTTCAGATATTGCATGAAAGTCATCATAGGATTATGATCCCTGAGAGAAAGGAAATGTGTGAAGTACGTGCTACAATTGCTCTGGCATTCTGCTTGAAGGTGTTTTATGCTCTGCAGTATAGGAAGGTGGAGCCCAAGAAAACATCGTGGTGTTACTTGGCTGAGAAGGCAGAGATTAGAATTTGGGACTGTTGAAGGGCACAAGAATTTGCACAGCGGGTTGCCAGAGAGGAAGGAGATGCACAGAAAGGGAAATTCAAAATCTCCATAGGGATCATTTTAAATCTCTGGTCATATACTAAGCTGTGCATGTGCATGAAAAGACTTCATTTTGGCTTAGCAGGTAACAGCTACTGGGAAGCTATAAGGTGAATAGAGATTTTGAAGATCATACAGTGCTAGTGGATGGTGCCATTCTGAACAGACAAGGGACAAAAACCTCAATAGACTCTCCAGGTGTTCAGCTAAATCTCCAGAAAAGTCAACCTTAGAATTAGGGTCATACTAGGCCTTAAGTAAAGTCTACACTAGACCCCCAATAATGAAGCTTTAAAACAAGCCTTAAAAGGATCAAGCTAATCCACCAATAAATTAACTACCAGCCATTAAGAACCTGCCTTATGTATCTGGGTGTTCCTGTACTGGGTGCGTATATATTTAGGATTGTTAGCTCTTCTTGTTGCATTGATCTTTTCACCACCATGTAATGTCTCTCTTTGTTTCTTATGGTCTTTATTGCTTTAAAGTCTGTTTTATCAGAGACGAAAATTGCAGCTTTTTTTTTGTTTTTTTCTTTTTTTCTCTCCATTTGGTTGGTATGTCTTCCTCCATCCTTCTGTTTTGAGTCTTTGTGTATCCTTGCATGTGAGATGGTTCTAGATACAGCATACTGATGGATTTTAGCTTTTTAACCAATTTGCCTGTGTCTTTTGATTGGGGCATTAGTCCATTTAAATTTGGGATTAATATTGATATATGTGAGTTTGATACTGCCATTTAATGCTAGCTGGCTGTTTTGCCCATTAGTTGATGTAGAGTCTTCACTATGGTGATGCTCTTTACTTTTCGGTATGTTTTTGGAATGGTCGATACTGGTTATTCCTTTCTATTTGCAGTGCTTCTTTCAGAAGCTCTTGTAAAGCAGGCCTGGTGGTGAGGCCTGGTGGTGATGAAATCTCTGAGTTCTTGCTTGTTCTCAAAATATTTTATTTTTCCTTCACTTATGAAGCTTAGTTTGGCTGGATATGAAATTCTGGGTTGAAAATTCTTTTCTTTAAGGATGTTGAATGTCGGCCCCCACTCTCTTCTGGCTTGTAGGGTTTCTGCTGAGAGATCTGCTGTGAGTCTGATGGGCTTCCCTTTGTGGGTAACC
>CAUYLG010010394.1:0-104016 GCA_963573385.1 Cacajao melanocephalus | reverse complement strand
GTAAATACATGTTTAGGATAGTTAGCTCTTTTTGTTGCATTAATCCCTTTATCATTATGTAATACCCTTATTTGTCTCTTTTGATCTTTGTTGGTTTAAAGTCCGTTTTATCAGAGACTAGGATTGCAACCCCTGCTTTTTCTTTGCTCTCTGTTTGCTTGGTAAATCTTCCTCCATCCCTTTATTTTGAGTCTGTGTGTGTCTTTGCACATGAGATGGATCTCCTGAATACAGCACACTGATGGGTCTTGACTTTTTATCCAATTTGCCAGTCTGTGTCTTTTGATTGGGGCATTTAGCCTATTTACATTTAAGGTTAATATTCTTATGTGTGTATTTGATCCTGCTATTTTGATGCTAGCTGGTTGTTTTGCCCATTAGTTGACGCAGTTTCTTTATTGTGTCAATGGTCTTTACCATTTGCTACGTTTTTGCAGTGGCTGGTACTGGTTATTCCTTTCCATGTTTAGTACTTCCTTTGGGAGCTCTAATAAGGCAGGCCTGGTCATGATGAAATCTCTCAGCAGTTGTTTGTCCATAAAGGATTTTATTTCTTCTTCACTTATGAAGCTTAGTTTGGCTGGGTATGAAATTCTGGGTTGAAAGTTCTTCTCTTTAAGGATGTTCAGTATTGGCCCCCACTCTCTTCTGGCTTGTAGGGTTTCTGCTGAGAGATCCGCTGTGAGTCTGATGTACTTCCCTTTGTGGGTGACCCTGCCTTTCTCTCTGGCTGCCCTTAGCATTTTCTCCTTTGTTTCAACCCTTGCGAATCTGATGATTATATGCCTTGGGGTTGCTCTTCCTGAGGAATATCTTTGTGGAGTTCTCTGTATTTCCTGCATTTGAATGTTGGCCTGCCTTGCTAGGTTGGGAAAGTTATCCTGGATAATATCCTGAAGAGTGTTTTCCAGCTTGGATTCATTCCTCCGTCACTTTCAGGTACACCAATCAAGCATAGATTAGGTCTTTTCACATAATCCCATATTTCTTAGAGGTTTTGTTCATTTTTTTTCACTCCTTGTTTTCTAATCTCGCCTTCCCATTTTATTTCATTGAGTTCATCTTCAATGTCTGATAGCCTTTCTTCTGCTTGATCAATTTTGCTATTGAATCTTGTATATTCTTTGCGAGTTTATCCTGCTATGTTTTTCAGCTCCATCAAGTCGTTTATGTTCTTCTCTAAGCCGGTTATTCTAGTTAGAATTTCATCTAACCTTTTTCAGGGTTCTTAGTTTCTTTGCATTGGGTTAGAACATGCCCCTTTAGCTCAGAGAAGTTTGTGATTACCTGCCTTCTGAAGCCTGCTTCTGTCACTTTATCACACTCATTCTCCATCCAGTTTTGTTCTCTTGCTGGTGAAGGGTTGTGATGCCTTGGAGGAGAAGAGGCTTTCTGGTTTTTGGTGATTTCAGACTTTTTGGGCTGGTTTCTTCCCATCTTCAAGGATTTCTCTACTTTTGGTCTTTGAAGTTGGTGACTTTTGGTTGGGGTCTCTGAGTGGACATCCTTGTTGTTGATGTTGAGGCTATTTCTCTTTTAGTTTTCCTTCTAACAGTCAGGCCCTTCTTCTGCAGGACTGCTGGAGGTCCACTCCAGACCCTGCTTGCATAGGAATCACTCATGGAGGCTGCAGAACAACAAGGATTGCTGCCTTTTCCTTCCTCAGCTAACTTTGTCCCATAAGGGTACCCTCCAGATGTCAGCCAGAGCTCTCCTGTATGAGGTGACTCTTTGGATATACAGGGTTCAGAGAGCCACTTGAGGAGGCAATCTGTCCTTCATCAGAGCTCAAGTGCTGTGCTGGGAGCTCCATTACTCCCTTCAGAGCTGCTGGGCAGGGATGTTTAAGTCTGCTACAGCAGAATTCACAACTGCTCCTTTTTCCAGGTGCTCTGTCCTGGGAAGGTGTGGCATTATTTGTAAGTCCCTCAGAGGCTGTTGCCTTTAGATGTCTTGCCTGGCAAGGAGGGAGTCTAGTCACAGTCTGCCTGCAGAGTCATTATTGAGCTGTCTCAGGCACCCCCCCAGCTGCTATGTAAACTTCTTTGTGCTTTTGTTTATATAGCTGGTTAGAGCTGCCTTGGTAATGGCAGATGCCCCTCCCCCCCAAAGCTCAACCATAGAGCTCAAATTGCTGTGCTGGCTGCAAAAATCCCAAACCAATGCCATTCAGTTTGCTGGTCTTTGTGGGTATGGGACCCATGCAGCCAGATCACCTGGCTCCCTGCCTGCAGCCCCCTTCCTCTCAGGGGTATGTGTGACTCTGTCTCGCAGGTGCTCCAGGCACCAGTCAAAATGGCTGCTCAGATTTGTGCTGGGAACTCGCAGTGGCCTGAATCAGCCACCCAGATTTGCCCTGGAAACCTGCGGTGCCTGTCGGCATATGATAATCACCTGGTCTGTGGGCTGCAAAGACTTGGGGAGAAGCACAGCATCCAAACTAGAGGTCCAGAGTGGCTGGAAACATCCCCAGTGGCCTCCATTGGGTAGGAGGGAGTGCCCTCCGGCCCAATGCACTTCCCAGGTTAGGTAGCACCCCACCCTGCCTCAGTTTGCCCTCCTTGGGCTACACCCACTGTCCAACCAGTCCCATTGAGATGAACCTGGTACCTCAGTTGGAAATTCAGAGATTACTTGCCTTCTGCATCGCTGTCACTGGGAACTGTGCTCCAGAGCTGTTCCTATTTGGCCGTCTTGGTGGAAGTCCTTTTCTCTCCTTTTTAAGCCCAAGTGTAGGACTCGTACCTATTTGTACTGTATTTAATTTGTTAAGTTTAAACTATTGGGATCCTGATTCCACTATCTAGTGTTTTTATTACTCATTTCTCTCCTTTGTGTATTCTGTCAATTTACATCATAAAGCTAAAATCAAAATTTAAAAAAAAAAACAGTTTTCAACAATTTTGAACTATGAAATGGATATTGCTAAACTCCAAGAATCCAGAATAACAGGCTATAATTCCTTCTCTCTCTCTCTCTCTCTCTCTCTCTCTCTCTCTCAAGCTTCCGACAAGATTATCCTTGATATAATTTCTTGAAGATTTTAACCTCCTTAGGTCTGTTTCATCAGGGGTGAGATGACTTTACTACTACCAGCATCAGACTCTAGACTGGACTGAGACAGGTGGGCATCTCAGACAGCCTAACAATTTGAATGTATCCCTTCAAATTGATGTTCTTCAAATACTTGTTTAACATTTATTTAGTAGACACCAAAGTAATGGGCTTTTCTATTGATAGGGTATATACATTTTCTGTTCAATTTCTTAACTTGTTTGGAATTGTTTTTCAGGTTTTCTTTAATCACCCATAGCATCAGTCACTCATAAGCACACAAAAAAGATAACTTACATGGGGTAAACATGTTACATTTTATATAAAATATATCTCCAAATTCTGATTTTCTAAATTTCAAGTTGATAAATCGTTTTCTACCTTTTACCATTCTTGTTCACACTTCTGTTTTATATTTAGGTTTCTGAAACCAGAACATATATTAGGGGCATATTCCAAGGACTGAAATTTAAATAATGAACTAAATCACTCATTTTTAGATTTAGAAAAAAACTCTTGGCCATTCCTTACTTCTGTTTTAGAACATCAACTGTCAGCATGTCTGTCTCAAGGCTACTGGAGCAGCCTGTAATTGCAACATGCAATTTGAAATTATTCTTTGAGAAATAACTCCTCAGAGTCAGTTCAGCACCAGGAGAAATGGTTTCCCAATTTTTATTTGAGCATGTTCCCTACTTTTGCCAATTAATTTAGTAGTCTCATGTGGAAACTGACTTAACTAGCATTGTATTAGTTCTTTCTCACACTGCTGTGAAGAAATATCCAAGACTGGATAATTTATTAAGAAAAGATGTTTACTTGACTCACAGTTCTGCATGGCTGAGGCCTCAGGAAACTTAACAATCGTGGAGAAAGGTACCTCTTCACAGAGTGGCACAAGAGAGAATAAGTGCAAGCAGGAGAAATGCCAGAAACATATAAAACCATCAGATCTCATGAGAACTTACTATTATAAGAACAGCATGGGGGAAACTGTGCCTATGATTCAATTACCTCCCACAAGATCCTCCCATGACATGTGAGGATTATGGGATTAAAATTTAAGATAAGATTTGGGTGGGGACACAGCCAAACCATACCAAGCACCACATTTACACTTTATTCTAGGAATGTTTTAATGTGCTTTATGAACTGATGTGCCAGGCAGTAGTCCAGCTGTCTCTCCCTTAATTTAGCTCTATAGACAAGAATACAGTAAAAATTAAATAAATATAGCTGTCAGACACTCCAGGAAAGTAGTAAATGCAGACAATAACCAGAAAGGAGAAAAACCGGTTTGACTAGACTAATTTGAATAAATCCTTAGTTTCTTTAAAGGAAAAAACATGTGATTCATCACATCCCCAACTTTGGACTGTTTTTCTAATTTAATAGTGTTCCAGTGGGAGTTTGGGAGTGGAAGTTTGGGTGTACATTTTGAATGAAATCTTATCAATTTACCCATATGTTTTCCTTTTGAGGAACTGTTAGACATAAACAGCTTTCTTCCCTTTATGATTTCTGTAATGACAAAGGCCAAACATCAAGAGCTCTCTCTGCCACACTTAGGAGTTTAAATATAACCCTGAAAGACTTTAAGTAATGATATGATGTGATTACAAAAATGACAGTAAAGAAATTTGGTTGGAAAAAGAAGGTTCTAAGGGCTGGGAGACCAGCTCCTGAGCCCTGGCAATTATCCAGATGAAAACAAGACAAACTTGAACTAAGACAACAATGCAGATAAAGTTGACCCGTGTAGAAAACTCCTGTGACTTTTCTCAATTAATGTTTCAGCCTGCACACTCATTCCAGTAAGAATCACAGATTAGGACGTAAGTGATGAGGAAAATAAAAGAAAGCTTTAAGTTATGCTTCAATCTGGTAAAAAGATGCACTACTTTTCTGAATGAAAATAGAAGAATAAAAGGATACTTCCCTCCAGTTACCTTCACTGGGAAGTCACCACACTCCTTGGTCTGACCCCCTATCCCTGGTGATGGCTGGAGAAGCACATCACCATCATACATCAGCCTCCAAACCAATGACTAGCCTGCAAAAATAATAACGTTACTCCCGTGCACCTGAGCCCTCAGGGAGAAAACTCATTTTAATTCTGCCATGGTTTAATGATATTTAAATGGCTCAAATGGTTTTTATAAATGAATATATTACAGGGTTCATGTTCAAGAATCAGCAATAAGCCATAATGGGCTTTACAGTTTATTAGTTCCATAAATGTCACCTTGTTATTAACAACACAGGTAAAGCAACTTTATGAAAGATTCTATTGTCATCCATTGAAAGAAACACCGAATTTGTTGAGCTGGAGTTTCAGGCATTCTCATTTCACCCTTGTAATTCAACTTTATATTGAGTTTCACAGGTATCACCTACATGATTTTTAAGACCCTTTGAAATTCTGTTTTCATGTAAAGATAAAATTTCTAAATTAAAAATAGAGAAACTCTCGAGAAAGGTGGCCCGAACAGATAGAAGTGTGGAAACTGCATGTAGAAGCCAGTTGTGTGTGACCAGCATTTGCTCTTCACACATGTCTTTTGGGAGTCATGATTTGGTGCCCCCTCCGAAGAATGTGGAACAGCCACATTCCATTGCATTTCAGTCACTGTAATAGAGCCAAGGGAGAGGTTGTGTGTCATCTTGCCATTCTTCTATCTCCTTTTTCAAAATTTGTGAAACCAGGTCATAGTCAGATGAACACTGAATTATCTCTAGCATCTGGTGGTCCTGCAAAACCTTAAACACTACATAAGAAAAGTTGTCAGCTTTGGTTGGTGAGAGACCTTCCTTTGGGAGCCTTATTAATAGATATTTGGAAAGTGAAGGTGTCAAAACTGTCCATAATTTAATTTCAAGAACACACTGAAACTTATGGTAGAATAATAGAATTCCCTACCGAATGCCCCACTGTCTGTGTTTGTTTGTTTGTTAAGAAGGTAACTCACAAATGTAGCAGAAATCCATGATTCGGCTTTCTCATGAGCTTTATCTAGCCCCTAGGCTTGGAATAAGCACTGGGCACATCTGTGTCCAGCAACATGGACTTTGCCTTCTTCATGTCCCCACTCCCACCCCACTGCTTGCCAAGTCAGTCAGTCATTCACTCTTTCCCTCAACAAAGATATGTTTACAAGTGCTAGATCCCAGGTATTGTCTCAGGAATTGGGCTGGGTCTGTGAGTGAGTGAAAATTCTAGTTTTGCAAGGGAGATATATATTAAAGAGATAATTACAAAAATGAATGCAATTGTAATGAGAATTATAAGAAAAAAAAAATTACAGGCTGGGCTACAGTAATAGGGTCCCAAAATGACCAGGAGAAGCAGTGAAGTCTTCCCAAGGAAGTAATTAACTTGTTTAAAGGCCAAAAGAGAGTTGGATAAATAAGAGTTGATTTAAAAAGAATCTTCAGTTTTCCACCAGGAAAATAAATGATCCTAATACAAAAAACAGAGGTGTGGCGGGCATTGATTGACTAAGAAGAGGCAGTGCAAGCATGCAAGCAGTTGAAGCAATATGTGTCAGGTGCCCAGATGAAGAATTTGGCTAGTTAGAGGAATAATGAAATGCAGAGAAGCCAGGCATAGAGAATAATGGAGGAAGAAGCATGAGAGCTCAAGATCTAGCCCTTTCCTACTCCTCTTCACTGTTACTAAGGCTTAGAATTTTTGACCACTTTCATCAGAGCAATGGATAATCGTTAAAGAGTTTAAGCAAGGAAGTGACATCATCGGTTTTGTGTCTGCCACAAGGAACACCACTTAGATTCCTGCAATATTGTGAAAATTGCTCTATGGATTATAGAGCTACAGAGTAGCCCACAGTAAGTTTCTCTTTAGGGCTATTGAATGATTTACCTTCAGCCTGCCATGATTTCTATTGGAAACCAGTTAAGTAGACAGTTAGTTATTCTCATGTCTGTTTAATCATGCAGTGGTAAATGACCCAGGCATTGCGTACATAACCGTGGGGAGAGTTTTTCTTTTGTTTGTTTTATTGCCAGTGGAGGTAGAGTGAAGGGTTAGGAAAATCTCAGAATGTGGGATGCAGTTTTGTTCATGACAGCTATGACTATTTGGTCATTGGCCCAAAGCTGTGACAATAGGGGAACTCTTAGAGTGGAGCCTCTGCAGAAGACCTAGATAAAGGGGTCTGAGCTTTTCCAGGGGTGATTGCTTTGCCTTTGCTGTTTCCCAAGCAGAGACCGCTACCCTCATGCTATCCTTCTCTGCCTGGTGAGTCTTTGTTCAAACTGGCTGTTTTTCTGATTTTAGCTAAATGTTTATCATCAAAGTCACTGATTTTAAGCTTACTTATAACTCCCAACCATCAACTGTACCTCCTGGAGGCCGTATGTTTGGGCAAGATACTTGAAGATGAGGCATGTGTGACAATGGCCATGTGTACTGAAGAGCCCCGCTTGGGGATTATTGTAATGCAAACCTCTGAACTCAGAGAGACTCCTCTGACCATCTGGTTGCAGTTTTGGTGTCTGGGATCTGAATGTGTTTATTCCTATATATTTGAGTTGACTTGAAATAACCAAGTTTTTAAAAGGAGCCAGAAAAATGTCAATGCATATACTTGGTATGATTATTTCGTCTGTTTAATTCAACTGACTTATATAAGAACATGACTGTATTCCTATCTCCAGAATATAAATATCAGATTGTCTTTCAGCCTCACAGAAAAACATGAAATTTTTGCTTATTATTTATTAAGGCTAATTTAAATCTGTGTGAATAGTCTAGACTTATCCTGACTTTCAAGTTGAATAATATTTGGCTAAAGTATAAAAATCATTTATTCACTAGATTTTATTTTTATTAATAATATGGAATAGATCGTGTTGGAATATTTTAAGAATGGGATTTCTTTCCTGGTGTATCCTGTAGACCATCTTTTACGATCTATTCCTGTCAGCAGATATTCACAGGGATGCAGATGGTTTCGTGAGTTGAAACACGGTAGGTTTGAAGGTTAAATCTTAAGTTATTCTGCCCTCCACTGTATGCTGAGAAAACCTGGTGAACATGGAAATCAAACCCCTCTTTCTACCCACCTTCCAAAGCCTCTTCTCGGATTCAGCCCAGCCACTTATAGCATTCAGCCTCTCCCTGTTTATTTCCTGCTCCTCTCCTGACATTTCTGCTGGCGACACATAGAACAAGTAGTGGAGATAGAAGGCAGAGGAGATGGTGATACAATCTAATACTTACGAAGAATTACCATGTGCCAGGCACTGTCCTAAGCACTTTATGTGCATCAAATTAATTTGTTTCTCATAAAAACTTAAGAGGTACCTCTATTATCCACATTTTACAGATAAAGATGAAGAGTTTCCAGGAGGGGATTGAGAACTCCTTTTGCTTATTTCCTGCTTTTCCAACCCCCTTCCTGTGAAACTGTTCAAGGAGAAATTATTCCTGTGGAACACATATCACGGGGCTAAACGTGAGTTGGGTTTTCACTGGCCTTGGTAGGAAACAAAGATTTTCTTCTCACCTCTCTCCAGGAAGCCGCTCACAAGCTGTCCTGGCAATCTCTGCACACCATTAGTCAGAAAATCTGATCCTGTCCATGTTAAGATTGGTGTTCACTATATGAGGTGTTTTCCTCCCCATTGTAAAATTTATTTCTGGTTTATTTGTAATTTATTGTAAAATTATATAAAGATAAAAGATGTTCATAATACCATCCTCAGGTGCTATAAAAAGTAATTCTTTCATTTATACAATTTTTAAATGGTCATTTATTAAGCAACTTTCCTTACTAGACCATAAATTTACTTGGTGCACACATTGGGTAACAGCCGTCCTGGACTGCTCAGGCCTGAGGGGCTTCCTGGGACTCTGGACTTGCAGTGCTAAAACTAATAGTCCTGGGCAAATGAGGAGGAATTGTGTGCACTCTTTGCAGGAACCAGGTTGGCTTAGATTTACTCTTGCATCACCAGCACTGGGAAACTGCTTGATGCTTAGTAAATGCCTCGTAAATACTAAATGAATACAATAAATGGGTAGTAGGCTCTGTCCTATAGCCTAAGGGTAGAAATATTTAAATCCAGCAGAAGGCATTTTAGATGGAAAGAACAGCATGTTTCTGGAGGTGGGGATCCTCAGTATAAGGTTAAGCAAGTATAGAGAAAACCTGTGCAGATGGGTAGTTAAGATAGTAAAAGGAAAGCTTATGCTTGGTACATTAGAAAGATGTATGTGATCTGGATCATGGAGTGTATTAGTCCATTTTCACACTGCTGATAAAGACACACCTGAGACTGGGGGGGAAAAAAAGAGCTTTAATGGACTCACAGTTCCATGTGGCTGCGGAGGCCTCACAATCACGGCAGAAGGTGAAAGACACTTCTTACATGGTGGCAGCAAGAGAGAATGAGGAAGAAGTGAAAGTGGAAACCCCTTATAAAACCATCAGCTCTCTTGAGACTTATTTACTATCATGAGAACGATATGAGGGAAACCAACCCCATGATTCAATTTTCTCCCACCGGGTCCATCCCACGACACATGGGAATTATGGGAATACAATTGAAGATGAAATTTGGGTGAGGACACAGAGCCAAGCCATATCATGGAGATCCTTTTATTTAATAATTAGATTAGCTTTTATTTTTCATAACAAGTGGCATCTCGAATTTTATGCAAGGGCACAATATGGTCATATTTCCACAAGCATAGTTTTTGTAGACAGGGTGGCTGGTACATTGGAAGAGAGGGGAAAGAAGAATGAGCATGATGGAGGGAGGGAACAAGATCATTTGGGAAGCTGTTGCAATGTTGCAGGCAGAAGATGCTAAGAGCTTTAACTAGGTGAGTAAAGACAGTGATGAAGAGGGAAAGGGCCAGTGAGAGGAAGGCATTGGTCTGAGAACCAGGTAGGCAGTGAAATTAACTAAACTTGCTCAACTACTGACCATATGGGGCAGAATGGGGTGAGGCGTCTGGGGTAACTCCCAGGTTTCTGTCTTGAATGGGTAGGTATATGGTAGCTCAGTTCACTGAGAAAAAGAATGAGGATGAGAAGGTCTGGAGAGAAGATGAACTTCTGTCCATTTGGAACTGATTAGGTTTGAGCTGACTATGCCATTCAGATCAAGATGTTCAATGGGACATACCTGAATTATCAAGGTGGATGAAGCTATGTCCCATACATGAAACATTTCGCCCTGAAATGACAATAGCTATTGATGTTTATTTCCTGATTATAAAGATATATATCTTTTTAATGAGAATGATTTATAATGTTCTATAAATATTAAAAGTAACAAAATGAGCATAACAAACAATCATACCTTAATATCAAGAAATAATCACTATTAATTTTGGGGTGAACACTATCACAGATTGATTCACCCATCCATCTCTTCATTCATCCTTCTGCCTACCTCTCTGAGATGATGGGAAATTTTCTTAACCTCTCTCTGTGCCTCAGTTTTCTCATTTGTCAGATGGTAATTTGGTATTTACCTATAGAGTGAGTACTAAATGAATTCACAAATGTGAACCTCTCAGAAAAATGCCTAGCCCATGGGAGGATACCGTCAAAATGCTAGCTACGATAATATTCCATCTTTTTAAAATAAATGGGTTATATTACATACAGTATCATAACTTGCTTTCTTATATATTCTTATTATTCAATGTTTACCAACTCTTAGTTAATAAAAATACCTTTCTACCCAATTTCTTAGCACTTCAGTCTAAAATTGGCTTTCACCACCAAAAATCAAAACAAAGCAAAAATGAAAACAGATCACAAATGAAAAACCACCACCACCACCATAAAACACGTAATTAGATCAGTAACTAAAAATGCTTTGACATAGCCTTCAACCTATAGTGACAGGGAGAAGAGGTAATTCATTACATATAGACCATTTTATGTAGTGATTTGTGAAAGAAATAACCAAAATGAGTTTTGCTTTTTTTCCTTTTTCATTGTCCTTTGCTCTTCTGTCTCCACATTAATAATTCTTCTAAACCTTTACTGTCTCATTGATCAACCATCAGGTGAGGTCTCTGCCTCTCAACCTGGCAGCCTCCACATGGTGCCAGTTTTCATTCATCTTCACTGTGTGCTGTTAAGACCTAGATTTTGCTTCTGTGACTAAATAGGGAAATTTATACCTTTAACCCACACTATTTCTTTTTATTTTCAAAAAGACAAAAAAAAATCCAAATGAATGTAATCCTTTATCACAGGCACTTGAAAAATCTGTTTTTCTCATGTCTGAGAGTAAGGGCAAAGATAATTTTGTCACTGTATTAGAATTCTAACAAATTTTTCTGTCAGCCTCTAAAAGTGGCTTTGTGGGAAAGAAAAAAGTTGTGTTATGATAACCTTTAGAAAGTCAAATGATTGAAGTGCAGACATTCTAAGATAAAATAGAACCTCTAAGCTATAGGATGTGAGTAAAGCAATTTTTAAATTACGTGGTGAGGAGGAGAAACACATTAGCATTTCTTTTATAGCATTAAACGTATCTTTGTAGGCATGCTCTTCCTTCTGTTGACTAGGGAATACCTCTTTTAACACAATTTATATTGATACTTTGCATTTATATAGCATGTTCTATGCCCTGAGCATTTTAGTAGCATTAAGTGTAAATGGCATGCCTACAAGCCAGGTAACTGAATATTCTGATACCACAGATGGAGAAGCACCAGTGCACAGAACCATATTACCATGGAGTTCTTTGTCACTGTGAGAAACTAAAGTGGGAGCTCTGAGTAGTTTTCATGTTAAAAAAACAATTGATCTGCTCTAAAATTTGAGATTGTTTTTGATGGCTCAGCCTTTGGTCTTCTGGAAGCAGGAGCCTGAGATTTTTCAAGACTTCTACTCTCTGTCCTCATGTTTTGGGTAAGGTTGAACCCTTGGCTGTGGGGGTGAGAAAATGGCCCAAGTGTGGCTACTTGGTATAGTCTATCTTCCTGATGATTCTAATAAGAAAGATCCCAGAACAATGTTTGTAATCATGGTTTGAACTGTTGGAGCTTCTCTTGCCACTGGGTTTGCTGAGAAAATATGCCACAGGTCTGGTGCTGCAGGAGACAAGCAGTGAAGAAAATTCTCAGTGAAACCAATGCAGAGGTAAGCAGAGGCAAGAAAAAGTGAAAAGTCCTGGGGCTATCTGTTGACTCCTGGATCCAACTATACCTGAAGACAGGACCCTGGAATTTTTATTTATGCAAGCCACTAAATTATCTGTATTTCACCTAAAAGCTGTGAGATTCTTTTCTCAGTGAGCTGAAAGGATTCTTATATAAGGTTATTAGAATCTTTAAAACTTGATCTTTTAGTTTAGAACAGAAAATAATCCGTAATCAGAGCTTTTGTACTCTGATGTACAAAAAAGTATCAAATGTTATTTAAAATGGAAATCCCGTTGAATAAACAACAGAGGAAAAAGTTAGAAATAATGAAGTGGGATATTTCTTACTGTTTTCTGAATAATACATAAAGTCTGAAATATATTTTTATATTGTTAGATTTTTTTCAGAATTCATTTTGAAAGCTATTAATTTTAATTATGTTGTTTTCAGTGATAGAGCATATTAATTGTTCTGATGTCAGAACTGGATCTTCTATTGGTTATTTTATTATAGTTTTTTTCATAAGTACTCTTCAGATGGACCATTATTTTATAAATTAGTGATGTAAGTTCATCTATTGCTTAGTTATAGATAGGTATTTGGCAGAAATAATCCAAATATCTGTGTTGTAAAGGTCAAAGATGTACAGGGAAAAGAATAATCTCTGATTGCTTCCATTTGTAAACCCCTCCCTGGGTGAGGGTGTTTCTGGGTTGTCTATCAATGTCTCCCAAGAAACCTAGGAGAGATGGAAAGTTCATGTTTCTCATTCGTCCTATAAATTATAAGACCTCTTACAGTGAAATTGGCTTTGAATAAGATCAAAAATGTAAGAATTGAGTTTGCCATCTCAATTCTCAGTCATTGAATGATTTTTGTCTTTCCAGTACTTTCTTTCATTCTTTCTTTTTTGTTTTTGTTTTTTGAGACAGTCTCACTCTGTCACCCAGGCTGGAGTGCAGTGGCATGATCTCGGCTCACTGCAACCTCTGCCGCCTGGGATCAAGCTATTCTCCTGCTTCAGCCTCCCAGATAGCTGGGATTACAGGCGCCTGCCACTGTGCCCAGCTAATTTTTGTATTTTTAGTAGAGATGTAGTTTCACCATCTTGGTCAGGCTGGTCTTGAACTCCTGACCCAGTGATCCACCTGCCTCGGCCTCCCAAAATGCTGGGATTACAGGCATGAACTACTGTGCTTGGCCTCCGGTACTTGACTTTCAAAGAAAGTTTTATCAATGTCAAGGTAGGTAGAGTAGGATGAAAGATCATAACTTTTAGAGTAGTAACTGGAAGTGACTTGAAGTGGATTCGAAGGGAGTTCGAGAAAAGATTTCTCTATAGGTTTAGGTGTGGCCAGGCCAGAGAGATGGTGGTGGCTACATAGGAGTAGGAGATGTGGGAGTAATTAATACAACTACCACTGTTTGGGTGCTGATTACATGCAAGATGTTGATATCACATTCCATCCTCACAGCAAATCCATGAGGAATATATAATAGGTACAGTCGGTCCTCTGTGTCATTGGGTTCTGCATCCTATATTCAACCAACTGCAGATCTGGGGAAAAAAAATATTGCTTCTGTACTGAACATGTCCAAGCTTTTTAAAAAAAATCATTATTCCCTCAACAAGAGAGTATAACAACTATTTACATAGCACTTATACTTTATTAGGTATTATACATTTTCTAGAGATTAAAGTATACGTGAGAATGTGTGTAGTTCACATGCAAATATTTTGTCATTTTATATAAGGGACTTGAGCACCCTTGGGTTTTGGTATACACAAGAGATCCTGGAACCAATACCCCGCACAAACCATAGGATGACTATATTTCATTAACCCCGTTTTACAGAGGAAAACACGGAAGCTTAGCAAGGTTTGGTTCATAAATTTTAGTTGATAATCATAATTAATTCATGCTCTAGTTCATGCTGTATGTGGCTGAGCTAGTATCAACTACTGATCTGCCTCCCTGTGGTTTTTTTTTTTTTTTTTGAGACTGAGTCTTGCTCTGTTGCCCAGGCTGGAGTGCAGTGGTGTGCGATCTCAGCTCACTGCAACCTCCACCTCCCAGGTTCAAGCGATTCTCCTGCCTCAGCCTCCTGAGAGTAGCTGGGAATACAGGGGTACACCACTCCTGTCTAACATTTTTTTTTCTATTTTTGGTAGAGATGGGGTTTCACCATGTTGGCCAGGCTAGTCTCAAACTCCTGACTTCAGGTGATCCTCCTGCCTTGGCTTCCCAGAGTTCTGGGATTGCAAGAGTCAGCCAACACAGCCAGCCGTACCTGCCTGTGCTCTTAACCACTCTGCGCCACAGCCTGTGATATAGCATCATCACCACTAAAAGAATGAGGATGGTGGCATATAAACTGAATAGCTCATTTACCAACCTGGATAAGGAAAAATTCAGAAAAACAGAAATCTTCGGTATATTCTTATCATGACCACAGTAATTGATGCTCCCTTTTCATTCAAACCAGATTTCTTGTGCCCCTTTTTAGTCAGCACATAGTGGAAAAATGAGAGGAGATAGATGGTCATGTGAGCAGGACCTCAGAGCATGCTGTGTGCTTTCAGAACAGCAGTCATTTAGAAGGTCTTTGGCACATTGTTTCAGCTCTGCAGGCCTCGCTGTTTTCATCTGTAAAATGGCTTTTTTTGTTCTAACAACCTGTTCTTTAATATAGTAATGCTGTAATAAGCATACTGAGTTTTCCTTCCTTTCTAGATCTTCAAAGATGAGCTTTACTAATTTTATGCCTGATTCAAAGTAGTAATTTAACTGAAATAACTGGTCCTCTGGATCCAGCATCTGCTGCTAGTATCTATGCTGATTAGTTACTGTTCAGCTGTACCACTTGTAAATATTTACTGTGTCATATATAAATAGCATTCTTAATCTTTTTTTTTTAAATCCCTTATTTCTGGTCTTTTAGTTAGTTGTTTATTGTGATAAAATATAAAATCTAAAATTTGCCATTTAGTTTTTTTAAAGAATTTTATTGTGATAATACACTTACCATGAAATCTATGATTTTAAATTTTAAGTATACAATACAGTATTGTTGACTATAGGTACAATATTGCACAGCGGATCTCTAGAATTTATTTACCTTGTTTAACTGAAATGTTTTGCTCATTAATTAGCAATTATCTTCCCCCTCATGAGCCAGCCCCTGGCAGCCTTGATTCCACCCTTTGATTTGGTGAATTTGACTATTTTGGATGCCTCATATAAGTGGAATCATGCAAGATTTGTCTTATTTGTCTTTGGATACATACACAGAAGCGGGATTGCTGGGTCGTATGGCAGTTCTATTTTTAAATTTTTGAGGACCCTCCATACTGTTTTCCGTAGGAGGCATTTTATATTCCCACCAGTAGCATGCAAGTGTTGTTGAGATGTGGAGCAATTTGAATCATTTTACGATTTAAGTGTATAATTCAGTGGCATTAATGAAAAATATTTGAATAGTATCAAATCTTTCAAATTGTACAACCATCATCACTATTCAAATCTTTTTAATTACTCCAGACAGAAGCTCTGTACCCATTAAGTAATAATTTCCCATTATCTTACCCCCAAACCCTGCTAATATCTAATCTGTTTTCTGTCCCTATGAATTTTCCCAACATAGGTATTTCATATAAGTGACTTTATTCAGTATTTGTCCTTTGGTGTCTGGCTTACATTACTTAGCATAATGTTTTCAAGGTTCATCCATGTTGTAGTGTGTATTAGAATTTCATTCTTTTTTAAGTGTGAATGATATACCATTGTGTGTATATGCCACATTTTGTTTATCCATTCATCTATTGATGAACACTTGGGTTGTTTCCACCTTTCGGCTGTTATCAATAGTGCTGCTGTGACCATGACTGTACATGTATTTGTTTGAGTCCCTGTTTTTGATGCTTTGGAGTATATACCTGAGTGAAATAACTGGGTCATATGGTAATTTTATTTTTTATTATTTTGTGAGACAGGGTCTGGCTCTCTTTCTAAGGTTGGAGTGCAGTGGCATCTTGGCTCGGGGCAACCCCTGCCTCCCAGACTCAAGCGAACTTCTCACCTTAGCCTCCTGAGTAGCTGGGACTAGAAACACACCATGCCTGGCTAATTTTTGTATGTTTTATAGAGACAGGGTTTTGCCATGTTGCCTAGGCTGGTGTCAAACTTCCAAACTCAAGCAATCCATCCTCCTTGGCCTCCCAAAGTGCTGGGATTATAGGTGTGAGCCACTGTGCCTGGCCTGGTAATTTCAACTTTTTGAGGAACTGCTGCATCATTTTCCACAGCAGCTACACCAGTCCATATTCATACCAGAAATATACTATGGTTCTAATTTCTTCATATCCTTGCCAATACTTGTTTCCTTTTTTTAAAATTATTATTATAGGCTTTGTAGTAGGTGTGGTATCTCAGTGTGGTTTTGATTTGTATTTCCTTAATGACTAATAGTGTTGAGCATCTTTTCAAGTGATTATTGGTAATTTGTATATCTTCCTTGGAGAAATTTCTACTCAAGTCCTTTGCCCACATTTTTATGGATACATAATTTTTGTACATGTTTATGAGGTACATGTGATACTTGATTATATTCATAGATGATGTAATGATAAAGTCAGGTTATTCAGGCTGTCCATCACTTGAGTGTTTGTCATTTCCTTGTTGGGAACATTTCAAGTGCTCTCTTCTAGCTAATTTAAAATAGGTGATACATTGTTAATTATAGTCTCCCTATTCTGCTATCAAATACTAGAACTTATTCCTTCTATCTAACTGTATGTTTGTAGCCATTAACCAACCTTTATTTTTTACCCCCTACATACACACATACTCACATATCCTTCCCAGTTTCTGGTATCTCTCATTCTATTCTCTACCTACAGGGGATCAACTCTTTTTAGCTTCCACATATGAGTAATAACATGGGATATTTGCCTTTCTCTGCCTGGCTTATTTCACCCAACAGTTATATCTATGTTGTAAATGTCATGATTTGACTTTTCTTTTTTTTGCTGTATAGTATCCCATTGTGTGTGTATGTATACACACACACACACACCCACACACACATATACACACACACATACCCTACATTTTCTTTACTCATTGATCTATTGATGGACATTTAGGTTGATTCCATACCTTTGCTATTGTGAATGGTGCTGCATGTGAGTAAACATGGGAATGCAGACATCCCTTTAATATATTGTTTTGTTTTCCTTTGGATAAATGATAGTGGGATTGTTGGATCATATATTTCTATTTTTAGTTTTATTGATAACTCTCCATACTGTTTTTGATGGTGATTGTACTAATTTACATTCTCACCAGCAGTGTATGAATTCTCTTTTCTCTGCAACCTCAGCAACATTTTTTTTGTTTGTTTTAATATTAGCCATTCTAACTGGGGTAAGATGATATCTAATTGCATTTGATTGTTTTGATTTGCATTTTCCTGATGATTAGTGAGGGTGAGCATTTTTTCATTTACCTTTTGCCTCTTTATATGTCTTCTTTTGATAAATGTCTATTATGTCCTTTGCCTACTTTTTAATGGGATTATTTGTTCTTTTACTGTTGAGTTGAGTTCTGTGTATATTCTGGATATTAGTCCCTCATGAGATGAATTGTTTGCAAATACTTTCTCCCATTCTATGGTTTTTTCTTCAGTGTTTATTGTTCCTTCTCTTGTGTAAAAGCTTTTTAATTTAATATAGTCCTACTTTCCTATCTTTTTGTTGCCTGTGCTTTTGAGGTCTTAGCCATAAAATCTTTGATTAGATGAGTGTCCTAAAGTATTTCCCCTATGTTCTCTTCTAGTAGTTGTATAGTTTCAGATCTTATGTTTAAGTCTTTAATCGTGTTGATTTTTTTTAATGTGGTGATAGGAGTCCAGTTTCATTCTTCTGCATATGAATATCCAGTTTTCGTAGACCAATTATTGAAGAGGGTATTCTTTCCCCAATATATGTTCTTGGTGCCTTTGTAAACAATCAGTTGATTATAAATACGTGGCTTTATTTCTGAGTTCTCTCTTCTATTTCTTTGGTCTATGTGTCTCTTTTTATGCTAATATCATATTGTTTGGGTTACTATAGACTTGTAATATAGTTTGTAGTCAGGTACTGTGACACCTCCAGCTTTGTTCATTTTGCTCAGGATTACTTTGGCTCTTCAAGCTTTTTTTTGGTTCCATGTGAATTTTATAACTTTTTTCTATTTCTATGAAAATGATTTTGATATTTTGATAGGGATTGCATTGAATCTGTTGACTGGCCAGTATTTTCATCTTAATGATATTTATTCTTCTAATCCATGAGCATGGGATGACTTTACACTTGTTTGAGTCCTCATTCATTTCTTTCATCAGTGTTTTGTAGTTTTCCATGTAAAGGATTTTCACCTCCTTGGTTAAATTTACTCCTGGGTATTTTATGTTTTTTGTAGCTGTTGTAAATGGGATTGTCTTCCTGATTATTTTCTCAGCTAGTTACTAATTTTTGTATGTTGATATTGTATTCTGCAACTTTACTGAATCTATCAGATTGAAGAGGTTTTTGGTAAAGTCTTCAGGTTTTTCTAGATAAAAGATCATATCATCTGCAAAGAGGGACCATTTGAATTTCTCTTTTCCAATTTGGATTCCTTTTATTTCTTTCTCTTGCTTTACTGCTCTGGCTAGGACTTCCAGTATTACGTTTAATAGGAGTGGTTGTGTGCTCTAACATATGGTCTATCCTAACATGTAGTCTATTCTGGAGAGTGTTCCATGTGCTGATAAGAAGAATTTGTATTCTATAGATGTCAGATAAAATGTCCTGTAAATATCTGTTAGGTCCATATGGTCTTGTGTGCATTTTAATGTTTCTTTGTTAATTTTCTATCTAGTGATGCGAGTTGAGTGTTCAAGCTCCCAATTATTATTGTATTGAAGCCTCTCACTTTAGATCCAATAATATCTGCTCTATATATGTGGATGCTCCAGTATTGGGTTCATATAGATTGAGGATTGCTAGATCCTCTTGCTGAATTCATCTTTTTAGTATTACATAGTGCCTTTATTTTTTTCTTCTTACTGTTATTGACAAAGTCTGATTTATCTGAGATAAGTATAGGAACTCCTGCTTGCTTTTGGTTTGTGTTTGTATGGAATATCTTTCTCCATCTCTTTACTTTCAGTCTATATGTGTTTTTATGGTGAGATAGGTGTCTTGTAGGTAGCATGTAGTTGGGTCATTTTTTTTTAATCCATTCAGCCAGTTTGTATCTTTTAAGAGGAAAGTTCATTTAATGCATTTATATTTAAGAGTTTATTGATATGTAAGTGATTATTTTTGTCATTTTATTAATTGATTTGGAGGGGCATATTATTTGTTCCTTTCTTTTTATTGTTGTTTATCATTTTGGTTTGGTGATTTTCTGTAGTGGTAACATTTGAGTTCTTTCCCTTTCTTATTTGTATGTTAGCTTTGCCAGTAAGTTTTGTATTTTCATGTGTATTCATTATAGTATTGTTCTTTTGCTTCCAAGTATAGACCTCCATTAAGTATTTCTTGGAGGGCTAGTATAGTGGTGATGAATTCCCACAGCTTTTGCTTGTCTGAGGAATATGTTATTTCTCCTTAATTTATGTAAAGATAACTTTGCTAGGTATAATATACTGATTGGCAGGTGTTTTTTGTTTGTTTCTCTTGTTTTCTTTTAACAGATTATTTATATATATATATATATATATATATATATATATATATATATATATAACCCTATTTTCTCCTGGGGTTTCTGCTGAGAAATTCACTTCTAGTCTGATGGGACTATTTTATAAGTGATTAGATGTTTTCTTTTGCTCTTTTTAGAATTATCTCTTTGTCTTTGACTTTTGGCAGTTTGAATTTAATGTGCTATAGAGAAGATCTTTTAGCATAGTATCTATTTGAGATCTCTGAGCTTTCCATATCTAGATGTCTATATCTCTTGATAGACTTGGGAAGTGTTCATATACTATTTAATTAAATAGTTCTTCTAACCCTTTCATTTTCTCTTTACCTTCTGGAACACTGAAAATCGGAATATTTGGTCACTTTATGGTGTTTATCTATGTCATGAAGGCTTTGCTCCTTCTTTCTTATTTTTCCATTATTATTTTTATCTGACAGGGTTATTTCTACTCTATTGTTGAAGTTTTCTAATATATTTTGTAGTTTGTTGAATAAATTCTTTAGTTCTAGAATTTCTATTTAGTTCTTTTATTTCTTGGATAAAATTTTTATTCATATCCTGAATTGTTTTTCTGATTTCTTTGTATGGTTTATCTGAGTTCTCTTATATCTCACTGAGATTTTGAATTCTATTTCCAGGATTTCATACTTTTGTTTCTTATTGAAATCTTTTGCTGGAAAATCATTGTGTTCCTTTGGAAGTGTCATATTTACTTTAATTTTATTAGGTTTCTTGTGTCTTTATATTTATATCTGAGCATCTGATATAGTTGTCACTTTTAAACTTTGAATTTGCTTTTGTATGGGAGGACTTTTCTCTGAGATGAGTAGGGCACTTTAGTTTTGATTCTGTATATATGCAATAGTGTAGTCTTTGAATGACTCCTTTGGTAGCAAACTTTATCAGTGGTATTTGTGGTTTCTTCAGTGACTTAGGGTGCAATCATTAATGAAGGCTGTGGTCAGGTTTTGCTGGGAATGGAGACATCAGGTAGACATGTCCTTGTGTCCCACTGGTGGCAGTGGCAGTCCAAGCATGCCTGTCCTTGGGCCTCCAGGTTTGTCACTTAGATGCCAGTAGTAACAATGGGCTGGGTGAGTATGTGGGTTCTCAGGCTCCTGGTAGGTGGGCATGGCATGAGGAATGGCAGTACCAATGATGAGACTAACCTCTAACTCCAAAGTAATTCTCAGTGGTGTTCATGGTGGCTGTAACAGGCTGAGTGGTACAATCACCAGGCCTGCAGGTGGTGCATGCAACTGGATTTCAGCTGTGCTGGTAGTAGCAGACTGGGTGGTAGCAGCAGATTGGGTGGGCCAACCTCAGGTCCCTGGGAAAAATGCTTAGGTGCCAACAGTGGTGGACTGGCTCCGTAGTCATCAGGTCCTAAGATGGCATGCCCAGGCACTGTGGGAGGCTGAGCTAGGCTGGGCAGATCAGTCTTTGGGCCCCCAATGGTGTGTGCAGGGGAGTTCGTCCTCAGGGCATGTGAAAATGCATGTGGCTTTTGCTTTTTGGGTAAGCAAATTCTTTGCCAATGGCAACTACTTCAACCCTGGAGGCAGCAGCCAGCCACTGCAGTGGCTGTGGTCAGGGAATATCAATGGGGCTCCAGAAATATAAAGAAGCAGGAGTTGTTGAGCCCCTGGGCAGGATGCAGTCTGGTGTGGGATGGATTATCAAAATGGTGCCTTGCTATAGCTGCTAGGGGTTGGAAGTGTGTGGCACCCAGCATGAGCTCTCTCTCTCTGGAGCAATGCCTTTACACAGTCTCCAGGAAGCTCTTTATCTTAGTTTGGAGGCCCCAGAGGTATAGGGGCTTTCCCATGATTAGGATATAGGAGTTTACTAAGGAAATGTGGACTGCTGGGGTTCTTCACTTATCCTTTCTCTGTATAGGAGAGCCTCTCGGTGTTTCCCGCTGCTTCTCTGTTGAATTCCAATGCTTCTCTGTTATTTTCTGTTAGATAATCTATTCGAAATGTGATTATCTACTCACTATTTTGTTTCTTCTTTATGGAGGAAGCTAGTACCAGATGCCTCTAGTCAGTCATCTTGAAGCTCTTCCCCTTTGCTCATTTTTTGAATTCATTTATCTTTCTGTTGTTGTATTACATTCTTTATATATTCTGGATATTAAACCTTATCACACATATGATTTACAAATATTTTCTACCAATCAGTGGGTTGTCTTTTCACTTTCTTGATAATGTCCTTTGATATAAAAAGTTTTTAATACTGATGAGATCTAACATTTATTTTTTTCTTTTGCCTTTAATGCTTTTGGTGGCATATCTAAGAATCCATTGCCAAAAGTTATTAAATATTTAACTCTGTGTCTTTTGCTAAGGGGTTTAGCTCTTATATTTAGGTCATCGATATACTCTGAATTGGTTTATGTATAACTTAAAGGGGTTATACAAAAATTACATTGATGTAGGGGTCCAGTTGCATTTTCTTACAAGGTAAAATTCGTTTGTCCCAGCATCATCTGTTGAAGAAACTTGTCTTTACCCATTGAATGTGCTTGGCTCCTTTGTTGAAAATAAAATTGAGCATATTTCTGAACTCTCAATTTTATAACATTGGTCTACATGCCTACCCTATGCCAGTAATGTATTGTTTCTATTATTGTAGCTATATATTATTGATTTTTAAAAATTTTAGTGAATATACCTATCATTGTTTTGCCACTCCATTTCAGATTTTTTTTTACTTCTAATCTATGAATTTTAGATACCAATCAATCAAGTTTACTATACCTGCATATTACTAAAGTTTTGGAGCCTCCCTTAAGGAACAAATTGGATTTGGTACACTGGCTTTGTGACATACGGCATAGGCCAGTGATCTATTCTCTTTTTCTCTCTTTCACAACACAATCTCAGATAATATATTAGGTAAAAACAGAAGTTTTGAGGTTGAAGAGCAGGAAGGTAATAAATATTACATAGACCCAGTCTCTACTGTATCTATATGCTCTAAAAGCTATTAGGGTGAAGTGACATTATTTGAAAACCATTTGCATCAAGATATGTTTAGTTTATTTTTCTATTACATTTTGTATAGTTGTGTTTTCTGAAATTCACTCTCCACATAAACTAAGTATTATGCTAACTTTAAAAAAAAACCTGCATTGTTATTGATTTTTTGCTATAATACTAGATTTAGGAGGAAAAAGTTTACACATGTATTTATGTATAATTACAGTCTGGGATTTAAATGTCCCATAGTGTTGCCTTTTACTGAATTCTTTTACTCAAACATCTAAAAATAGCATGCAATTCTTATTTGAGTCTGCAGCCAATCTCAACACGTGGGTCGCCCTGAGCGTTGTTTGTTAAGTGAGAGTACCTACGATCTAACATATAGCCATGACTGCTCTCAAGTTCACCCTTCCTGACGATGTGCACTCTAAGTGTCACTGGATATATAAGATGACAGATCAAACTAGCGGTTTGTGCTATTGGACAATAGAACCAAAAATTTCAGTTGTTTCAAATCATGTTATGGTATTCTCCATAAATTCACTAAGGTGACCCAGGAGTGTTGATTTGAATTTATTTTGGCCTCACTTATTGTCACTTAACAGAGTAAATGAGAACCGATGGCTCTTTAAACACTAATAGTAAATTACAGTTATGCTGAACACAAATGCCTCATTATGTCTAGTCAAGGTCTATTTCTTTTTTATAGAGCTAACCGGTGGAAAGCATTGTTTTTAATTTATGAATGAATATGCACAGGAATCGTAGCTATCCTATTTACATAAAATTGATAGACAATTAATCTTCAGTAAAATACCCACAGCAGGTTTAGAAAATGCAAATCACGTTTAAAATTAAAAATGTGATCAGAAATATCAAATATTTTTAGACACCAAAATACCCCTTTATTAGCCTTTTATCATCTCACTGGTAAACTCGCAAAATTGGTAACAGTTTAACGAGATTATAAAGCATATATGCACTTGGTCAAATAAATTGATAAATCATTAATGTTGGTTAATTAAACACTGGAAAAGGCATTTAACTGTTTGGAGTGTAAAATGGCAATATTTAGGGGATTTATAAATGCATTTGAATTTTGCTTGAAATTTATGTTGTTAGGTCAACATAATTTAGACGAAATTTGTCCACAAAAGTGAGGCATGAGAGAACTTTTGCACTTAATAGAAATGCTTACTATCTTGATTGGTATGTTGGGTAAATAATTATATACATTTATTAAAATGCATTAAATTGTGTATTTGAGAAAAGTGAGAACACATGGACACAGGGAGTGGAACATCACACACTGGGGCCTGTCGGGGGCGGAGGGGGGAGGCTAAGGGAGGGATAGCAGAGGGGAGGGGGATTAAGGAGGGATAGCATTAGGAGAAATACCTAATGTAGATAACAGGGTAACAGGGTGATGGATGCAGCAAACCACCTTGACACGTGTATACCTGTGTAACAAACCTGCATATTCTATACATGTATCCCAGAACTTATAGTATGATAAATTTTTAAAAAAGATTTGTGTACATTACTGTATGTCTGTTTCTCTATAGATATACAGTGTCCATATCTATTTACACACACATACTCAAAGATGAAAAGATAGACTCCTGAAAATATTCATGAAGCCAGCCATCCCTGTAACTAGATTTGTCTTCACATAATTTGGGTACACAAGCCAATACATTTCCTTATATATAAATAAATTTTAATTGTGTCTTTCTTACTCACAGTCAAAAGAATCCTAATGTAGATTTCTACCTGAAATCTTTTTGCTGCACCTTTATATTTAATATTTGGTAAATCCTGTCTTTCAGAGAATTGAGATGACACTCTTTGCACCAGTAAATACTCTACTCACAGTATTTTTTATGCACTTAGGATCACTGGAGTACTCATAAGATCCTAAATTTTAAAATGTTGTTAAAGTTCTGTCTTCATGCCATTCCATCAAGTGGAAAACCTTAAGGCTACTGGTGGTGTTGTCTTTTTCCATGTAATTTGAAACATACTATGATGCCAAATCTATGTTATTTTCTCCAAAAAGAATGAAAGCTTACTCATGCCAATGTTACCATGTTTCATTTTTAAAAGGAATTTCTGTTACCCTAGGGGCGAAAAGGACAATGAAAAGTTATAAACTGTAGAGCTATAAAGTGTATACAGGAAAAACAATCAGCAGGAACTCAATCATATACTTTAGTCAATTCCCCTATGCACAGCATCTTTTGTACTTAGGCTTGGGCTTATAAGGACAAGAAAAACATGATTCAAGTTTCCTTGGTTTCAAGATATTAGTAATGCCAAGACAGAAGCAAGATTTAGCTTAATTAAATTTGAATATATAATATTTGATTTCTACCCAGAGGAATCAAACCGAATTTTAACAAATGCTGACTTACGAGCAGACTAGATATTTTTTGCTCTTAAACTTACAGCTCAGTAAGGGTGTGATTATTAACCATAGTTTTATAGACTTTAGAGCCCCTAAGGGCAGGAAACATGTCCAGTTTGTCCGGAGTAGACATGAAGTATGATTTGTTAACTAATTCTGTCTGAGAAGTTAAGTAATTCCCTGGTCATGGTATAGCAGAGACTGCAAAAGATCCTTCTGTATCCATACCTGCTAAGGTTTAACATTTAAAAATCAGTGGAGATTGTCTTAGGCCCAAGCCAAGCTTCTCTTTCTTTCTCTCTTCCCATATTTAGGTGCATTCTCTCTCAGATCAAAGGCTTGAATGCTTAGTCATTGCTGTAGTCCAAAGCCAGCCTAGGCCACTGGAGACAGGTTGAAGCAGCAGATGACCGTAATGTTAGCCAGAAGAAATAAAGTTATTAGTCAGAAAAGTTTGGCAATAGAAAAAAAAAAATGGTCGTGATCAGAAAGCACGAATGATTTTATGATATGAAGAAGCCATCAGGATAGAGAAGTAATTAAGATGAACCAAAAATTAAAGCTATACGGTAAGAAGGTCAGACCAAATAGGAAGTAGAACACTGTCTCTGAAGTCAGAAAATCTGGGATCACATCCCACTTCTTCTACTTGAAGTTAAGTGACATTGGACAAATTACTAATTTATCTTGTCTGTAAAGCATGTATTATATATCTACCACTGTTTTGGAGATTAAACAATCCATGTAAGGTGGTCTGTAGAATATCCGGCACATCGCAAGCACTCAGTAAAGTTTTGGTGGTGCTCATGATGATGCTTGGGTATGTGAATTCGTAAGTAGCTAACGATAGTAAAGGAAACAATGACTTGTGAGGAGCTGAATCAACTTTATAAGGGTCCCCATTTTGGCCTACTAGCTTCTTAAGTAATCTGTGTGCAAAACAGACCCTTGGAAATCCATCTGGTATTTTTTTTTCATGGTCTATAAATCTTGAGAACTCATAGATTCCCCAAAATGCTCCCTAACCTATGGGACCATTCGATTTTGCTCCCCATGGAGTGTGGAGTGTTCTGTATTCATCATCCCCATTAAAATGATCATCATTTCAATGCAGATACACTCTCCACTAGGTAGTAGGGATAGCATTATCTCATTTAATATATTAGCTCAAGAATAAGAATATTTAAGCATTCATATCTTGTTTATTTTAGAAGATATAAATTTATCTGAATGTTCTATTTTGTGTTAGTGAAATAAAGCAAAGCAATGAGTTCCAGATAGCATGGGGAGATATTTTAGCAATGGAGATTGAAGTCATATACCATGGATTTACAGCCAACTGGGTTTTAGTAACTTTCATTTCTGAACTTTCTGGGGAAGCAGCTGAATTTATTTTTATTACAACCACCCTCCCAAATTATTATAACGTATTAGACATCTTTATACACAGCCAGTCAAATCTAGTTCATTATTATGTAAGTTAATTTGTTATTGTAAAGTTTTACAGCCCCTTGTAAGGCAAGAGTGAAAGTGGCTTTAAAAAGTGAGTAATCCAAGACCATCCTGGGCAACATGACAAAACCCCATCTCTACGAAACATACAAAAATTAGCTCGGTGTGATGGCATGCACCTGTAGTCCTAGCTATTCAGGAGATTGAGGTAGGAGAATCGCTTGAGCCCAGGAGGTCAAGGCTGCAGTGAGCTTTGATTGTGCCACTGTCTGTACTCCAGCCTGAGTGACAGAGTGAGACTTTGCCTCAAAAAAAAAAAAAAGTAAATAATTAAGTAATCTTCTTTTGATGACTAGCTTACCGTCCAGCTTAATCTGGTATTTCTTTAGAACTAACAGTACTCCTGCTTAATTAGACATGTTAATCATCCATCTTGATCACTGCATAAAGTTAGTTGTACTGTACATGAACAGAATCAATGGATTAAGCTGCAAGTACTCAATACTTGGCTTTACATTTCAACTACTGTCCTTCAGCACCATGGAGAGAGGCAAGACCATTCTAGGTAATTTATTTTCCTTCTCCATCCTTTCAGAATTGTTGCTCCACATGTAACTTGGCCACACACTCTGTATATTGTAAGGTATTTGTTGTGCAAAGTGACCTATTTGATCTGCTTATTTTCTTCTTTTGAAAATAGTTTCCCTATTTTCTTGATAGCACATTTGTTGTTTGCACTTTCAAAGTATACTTTAGAAGTATAGTTAAAGGTGCCTGTCAAGGCAAAGATGGTTGAATGTATTCCCATCTTCCTTTTTCAAATGTGATTCTTTAGATCCAGAATTGCTTTCTTTTCTGCATTTAATGTATAAATTATTACAGCTGAGGATTTTTTTTAGTCATCCCCATCAAATCATCACCTGAGAAGATGCAAAAGAAACTTCTAAATCTGCCCTGAATATTTGACAATTTGCATGAATATTGCTAATGACACTTTGCTGGGAAGGGATTTTCCTCCTATAAATTCCCATAATAATTGGTTCATATATTCATAAAATGTATTAATAGCTTACGTTTGTATTGAAAACCCTTGACATTTGTGAATTTCATGTAAGTGGTTTTGACTGTTTGCAGATGACCCTGATAGTACATGGCATGCTTTGATTTCAAATTTTGCTGAAGCACATATTCAAATTGAGCACACAGATAAGCTGATGTGTGGGAACAAGTCATGTAGCTAATGGGTAATTCTAGTTCATTGCCTGACACCCACATCTCAATACACTTTTATTATTCTCTCTTCACTGAATATATGGTAATTCCTCTGTAGTGACTGAAAACCTTTGCTTCTTTGTGGAAAATGGCCATAAATCAGAGACAACTTTTTAATAGAGTTTTAAAGATTAGCAGACATTATGAGGATACATAGAAAGGAAACCAAAATAAAACATGATTCCAGAGGAATTCAGAAATCTGTACAAACTAGCATTCACAGAATAACAATTTCTGAAGATAAAGACATACTCATCCAGAATTGTAAAGGTTTAATTCAAGGAGGAAAGGCATGTTTCAACTCTGACAGCAGCTCTGACTGACTTGTAAGGCTGTACATTTACTATGGTATGTCTCAGGTTATAGTTACGTGTATGTTTTCCTTGCCTTTTTCTCTACCACTATGCAAAAATAAATTGCAAAATCAGTGTGGAAGATACTGTCAGTTGCTTATACAACACTCATAACTTCCTAACAGAACCATAAACTTTATCCAGTCTTTCCCTAAACATCTGTTTTGTTTTGTTTTGTTTGGCATGGATATGGGGATATTGATTATTCTGAGCCAGTTTCTAGCATTCCTTCGGGAATCTATTCTTAGTCTGGTGCAGCTATTAAAATGACCTCATGAACAAAAAAAGAGAGGTGTATGCTCTGTAACTGGGGTAAAGTTTTTTTGTCTATTTTTGTGGTTTTTGTTTTCTTTCCACTCACCTTGAATTCTACCTTCCTTGTTCACACTTTCACTTACACATACTAGATATGAATAGGAGAGCTTGTAGTCCTAATTGTTACTGACAGCCTCCTTGCAACCAAAAAAGGAACCTGCTTAAGGGTAGATCTGCTGTTGAGGATATGGGGTGAACAATAGAATGATATCTTTTGTGCTGTAATTGAGACACTTAAATCATACCCAAAATCTGTTATTTCTAGATTCTACTTACAGGAACTGGTAGTAAATATATTTTTCTTTTAAATTTATTTGAGCCATTACAGTATATTCTTTTTCTAGAAGACAGAAGTTTCCTGACTAGGATTCTCATTGAAAGTAGGAACTTTATCGTTTTCATCATTGGAGCCCCTGCAGTCCCTGGTACAGTGTTTTGAATGTGAAAGTATGTACATACAAAATCTCTATAAATCTTGATCTAGGTATGTCAATTTCTTTATGAATAAACTTAACACCTTTTCCACCAAACCTTTGACAAATCTTCTTGCTAACAACCTCTCCCCTACCCCCCATCATTCACTCTGCACCTTACAATAATCTTTTTGACCAGTCCTCAAAAGTATCAAGCACATTTTGGGATATATTAACTTTGTATTTTATAAACAAAGCCTCACAAGGACAAGAATCTTAGCTAAAACTTAGTTGCAAATGTAAAACAACCTTGAAAAATTATTTGTCTGTATAGTGAGTGACACCTTAAGTGTTGATTTCTTCACTGTGGTTTTGTTCACCCAATACCCAAGAAACCTATAGATCTGTTTAGCTCAATTAAACAACAAATTAATTCATCAGAGAAAAACAGTAAAACTACTTATTTGATTGGATTGACCAGCCAGTTCAATTGAAATGGCAAATCTATCGCTTCCATGGGGATGAAATTGGCTAGACATTTTTATTTTCCTGATAAAAGAGAAAAAGAGAGAATTTTACCAAATTGATTCAATCAATCAATTATTATGATGTTTTGGAGATGCACCCTTATTCAGCATTTGAACACTAGTGCCATGCTTATAAGCAGAGTAAAACAGAAAGTTTTTAAAGCTGCAGAAGGATAAAAGGAAAAGAATGGACTTGAAGAGAAAACGGCTAGGACCTTTTTTATAATTGTTGGAAAGATAGCTTCTTACACATTCAAGAAGATTGTTGAAACAGACCTTTTTATTAATAAATGGGAGAGAACAGTGCCATGATCCATTTTCAGGTCACATTAGGAAAGATTTACCCAGAGAAGCCCAAGAGGAACTAATATTAATACAAAGGGTAGTCAAGGAGGAAATCCAGAAGTTGGAGAAATAATACTGGTCATCATACCTGTGGGGTGAGGTAAGCTTCAAAAAGGCAATCCTGTTTTCAGGAGGCAAAAAAATCATGCAAGATATTGGAAAATCCATTCAGTAAAGATGCCTTCAACAAAAAAGTTATATGAAAGGCTCATCTATGTGGCATATAAGGTGTATCCAGATGTTTCCCCACTCTTTTCTAATGTTTAACTTTTTTCTTATTCAAAACCTCAGCTTCGTTAAATTCTCTTTTCAAATGTTTCCATCTCTTCTTCCCTGTTCTTCTCTACTGTCTCTGATGAAGAAGTATTTATCTTGCATTCCAAACCTAACCCCTTATCTCTCTGTTCATTGCAGTCTTTTCCAGGGATTACAAACTCAGAAGTTTTCATAAACCAGATAAACAAACAAATGCCCTGGTGGGAGACGTGTGGGATTTGTGGGGACAGTGAGAAAATGAAAGGTTTATGCCTCATATGAAAATACTCAGATTTTGAATATTTCTGTGCTGACTAAATATGCATGTCTTCTGGCTACATTTGACTCAGTGGTCAGCAGTTTGTGATTTCTGCTTTCTCAAATTTGAAGGGTTGTTTCTCTCCTTCTGTCTCCTTCTGTTCTCAGGACTCTTCAAATAAAACCATTCTTCAACCTGCCATTCACTGCACAGCATCTCTCTTTCATGGTCATGTATGCTCTTGCTTTCACATTACCTCTACTTGAAAAATAAATTTAATTTAAAAATATTTCGAACATACAGAAAAGCACGAAAAGCAATGTAACTGATTACCATTTGCCTATTGTACACATTTAACAGATGCTGATGTTTTTCCAAGTTTAATTCCTATAAAGTTTTTCCTTTAGAAATAAAAAGTTCAACCCCCATTTTTCTTTTTCCTTTCTTAGAGATAACTGCTAACTTGAAGTCCATGTGTATCTTTCCTATGGGTTTTCAAAAATATTTATCTTGTATATATATAGCCATAAACAACATATGATGGTATTGTATGTTTTTATCACTTAGATATACATTTTCTTGATAAATATATCCCTTTGAAACTTATACATTTGTGTATTTCACATTTATAATTACCATATACAGTCATTCAGTGAATGTCTTTATTACTTTTTGTTCACACATGTGACAACTTCTCCAAAGTATAGTTCTTGAGCTGGAGAATTTCAAACTTTTTAAACTCACCTGGATGTCAGCTGCATACAAAAATTTTACATTTGTTATATCTTTACCAGCACGTTTCCAGACTTAAAATTTTGCCAATTTAATGGAAGTTAAATTATATCTCAGTTATCTGATTTGCATTTTCTCACTAATAGTTAAATTGAGCCAGTCTTCAAATGTATATTTGCCATTCAAGTTTTCTTTTTATGAATTACATGCCCACAGCCTTTGTTTTTTTCCTATTGGATTATTTATTTTTTGCTGTTGTTTTTATTTATCCATCTATATATATATCCTACTCTGACACTAACTAGCATTATTAGTCTTAGAAAAGTCACTTAATTTCTGTGATTAAATTGCCTCCTTTGAAAAGTGGGCAGAATAACAGTACCCACAAGTTTGTTATAAAGATTAAATGAGTTTGTATAAAAGGCACTTGAAATGGTCTGGCATATACAAAGCATTATATGTTTTGTGCCATATTGTAATTTTATTATTACTAAACCTTAGTTCTCTCACAGTGTTACAAGTAATTTTCCTAGTCAGCAGCTTATAATTTGACTATGTTTATGATATGTTTTTCATACACAAAATTTTCATTTTGATGTAGACAAACGATGATGTTCTCCTTGATGGTTTGCACTTTTTGTGCCTTGTTTAAGTAAGTATTCCCCAGCCTAATAGAAAATAAATATCTTTTTGTGGGTTTTTTGGGTAAGTTCTTTGCATTTGCCACTTCTAATTTTAATCCATCTGGAAATGGTGTAAATGTGGGGATCTAGTTGTATCATTTTCCACATGAAGAGCAGATACCCTGGCCTCTTCTACTGACTGAGCCTTTCTCACTGATTTGCTCTACCTCCCTCCTTGTCAGATTCCATGTTCCCAATTATATTTGGAATTGTTCTAAATCTCTCCATTTTGTGCCATTGATCTATTTACCTATTATTACACTTTTCAGCCCTTGATCCTTGCGATTTCCCGACTTCTGCATCTTCGAAAGCCTTTCAGTTGACAGTTTTTGAAACTCTTCTGCTTTTCAAGGGACAATATTACCTTCGTTTATGAGTATAGGTTCCATGAAGCTATACTGATGGATGTCTTGAGTAATCTGATCTTGCCACTTTAAAAGGTTCACAATCTGGTGAAAAAAAGTAATTAAAATATTAAGTTAAATATATAGTGTATAGTGTGCATATGATAAGTCATTATTCCAGAGCCTATTAGTTGCCTAGGACAAGTAAAACATGTAACTATTTTCAGTATTAGAAATTAAATATCTTGAAATGACGGTGTTCCTTTTCTTGTTCAGAGTAAATGGCACCAATACATTTCACAGCATCATTTATTGTGTTGCATTCCTATTCCTTTCTGGATATAAAAGGCTATATTATATTTCACAAATTTGAATCTGCAGTGGACTGATTTGTTGCCATGGACTTTAAAAATCCATTAAGAATGGAGTCAGAAATAGTGAATTAATTTGAAATTCTTTGTCGTTATGGATGAAGTGAGAAAAGTATTTATAAAACCATTAATCACACTTCAAAATATAGTTGAAAATGAATCAGAAGACAGATGTAATAACTGTATTTTCCTTTTGTTATCCCTTTAGAAGTCCCAGCCCTTTGGAAAGTCTTAGTTAAGTGTTGCCGAATATTAATTGGTTTTTTCCATTTCTTTTATTTTGGTAAGTATGTCTTGTCCTGGAGCCATCTGTGCCACTTAAAGAAGCAAATTGTTACCTAATACATTAGGTTTGTGCCTAGCTTAAATGAATGTAAAAATAGAAGGCCTTTAAATCTTGAAATCATATATAGGATCAAACATAATTCATATAGCAAAGAACCCTCTGAAATCACAGCCCCTGTTAATTAATGAAGTTAGCTATATTCCAGCCATTCTTTAATTCCTCAAACTATAGTTACAAGACTGTTTTCAAGATAACAAAACGTTTTAAAGTGATATTTGATATTTGGCTGGAGTAAAAACAAGGAAGCTGTAATGATTGTCTAGAAAAAGAAATTGTGTCACGGAAGTACTTTTCTGAATTTATTGGTTTAACACATGAGTAATTTTTTTTTGGAACATTATTGTTGGTTCCGCTCCCTGATAGACAAGCTTGAATTCAGTAGACCATATAGAAGTTCAAATAGCATTTTAAATATGGTAATTCAAAATTTAGCACCTAATTTCAAAAAAAAATCAAAGCTAATTATAAATGGAAGGAAGCTTCCTAAATATGATAGGATATTGAATAGAAACCAAGAATGAACATCGTACTAAATGGCATTCCTGTTCATATCAGGAATATGACTAATATGGTCACTTAGCATTATTATCCAACATCATTTGGAAGTCCTAGTGAAAACATTAAGAGAAACATAGTGTAAGTAATATATACATATATATTTGGAGGGAAAACATTTATTATTATTATTATTATTAGCAGATAATATATACTCCCATAATAAGGAACTTCTTAAAACTAAAAAGAGAATTCAGTAAAGTAGCTAGATACAAAAAGCAATAATTTTCTTTTATAAAAGCAGCAACCAATTAGAAATTGGAATGGGAGGAAATTATTCATCATAGACAAAAAAGTGAGAGACCTAAAAATAAATAAGAAAAATGCAAGACCTAGTTGAAAGAAAAGCATAAAATTTGCTAGACAAGCACTAAATAAGACTCAAATAAATGGCAATATATACTATGAAATCATAATATTACACATGTATCAATCCTTTTTAAATTGTGTGAATTTACTATAAATATTTGGCAAATCAATGCATGCATGAATGTGTCAATACCTGATAAAAGTAGACTTCACTAAATTGAAAGCTTGTATTCTTTCAACTACAGTGCTTCCACTACAATCTTTTATGTTGGCATGTGAGCAACTTGAAAAAATGTCATAATGAAAGAAATTTAAATCTGCAGGGAAGTTTTAGTGACAATCAATGTTTTTTAATCATAAAGAAAATACCCATTGTAAGCTTTAGCTTTATCTGACAAAATGAAATCTTCAATTTCCTCAAATGATTAGAATAGTAATTGCTGAAAATAAGTAGCTCAAAATTAATTTTCTTCCATAAGGGAATAGAACATAGATTGTATATTGAATTAATCTATAGGGTTTTCCCCTCTATTTGACTTTATATTTTTAGTTAAAGTTTCTGTTCCCAAAACTGGAATTGTCTTATAATTGCCTGGTGAGAAATTCCTTGCTATCTTTCATAGCACCTGGAATAGTATGCCTATACAGTAAGTACTTAATAAATGCCCTTGGGAGAAATTAATGTAAGTAAATAGTGTACAGAGAAAAGTGTGGCTTCTTTTGTAATGTTTATCTTGCATCTAGCTACTTTACTAAATTTTCTTATTATGGAACAACTGTTCTTAAACAGCAATGTCTGAAATAGTAAGTGAAATATTCAGTGTTGATGTGGTCACTCACCTGAATCAGGATGACCCTTCACTCAAAATTTGGTTCAGATATCAAGACAAATGACAGCACACATGCACCAAGAGAATATGAAAAAGGTTTATTAATCACATTATGATGCTTTCTGGGGAGAGCAGGGAAGGCCTCCAGGCAGGTCTGAATATGGCTTGAGAAGAGGAAAGAAACACTAGTTTGGAGTTTTATGGGGGCTGAGGGGGGCTCAGAGGGAGCTCCCTCACAAGGTCTGGGATTTGGGTGGTTTGAACTTCCCACCGGTGCTAAAGGTACACCCAGTTTTCCCATCAACTTGCCTAGATACACGCAGGATTTTTTTTTTAATCAACCTAGTGCACCTGGACTTTCTTGTTAGCTTGCCCAGATAAGGAGCAGAAGGGAAGAGAAGAAGAGGTGGTGTTTGAAAACTGTCGGCAGTCGAACAAACAAAAATGGAGTTAGACTGTTTATTACAAATGCATTTTTTTAGTTTGAAAATGTGTAATTTCACTTGTGCAACTATCAATTCATTGTGATATGTCCTGTAGGACAGTAAAAGTCTTTGTCCTTTACGTTATTATTGAAGGCATGGGTCTAGAACACAAATTGATGGTTTGGCCAAGTAGAAAAAAAACTCATGATTTCCAGGTGGATTTTACCAGTTAGCCACTAACTACTCTTTTTACTGTGGGAAACATGTAACAACTCTGAGATTCAGTTTTCCTGACAAGAAATGTATGATGTCTTCACTTCAGATTGAGGACTAAACTAGCCAATATATGTAAAACACTTAGCACACAGTATAGCACATGCCACATACACAAATATATGACATTTAATTGTTACTGTTGTTACTACTACTATTCAGAGGCGATGGAGAAAGTGACATAAAGAGAACACTATCTGAATAAATAGAAAATGTCTCATTGTAAAAATGTCAGTGCTTCTCAAATTAATACATACATTTAACGCATTTCCAATCCTAATCCCAATCAGTTTTGGAAAGGATAAACAAAATTATTGAGAAATTAGAGTACAGAATAAATGTGAGACTTGCCAAGAAAATGTGAAAAACAATAATTAATAAAATGTTGCCTACAAAATGTCAAAACTTAATATGCAACTAGTAAGATTAAAACAATATGAGCCTGACACAGTAACTAAAACACAGTGGAATGGACTAGGGGGATTTTGAACCCAGATTTCAATATAATTTGTTTTCTTTGTAATCCTTTGTATCTCATTCTATACATTTTAAAAGATTATGATGAGGAATGCTCTATAGACTTCATCAGTCTGTCAGAGGGATACTTAGCACAATAGGGTTAAATTAAAAAGTTTAAGAGCCCTCTAGAAACACTAAGTAGAAATTATTGAAGAAATTAGTAGTCTAAAGCTGCATAACAAATTACCTCAAAGCCCATGGCCTAAAACATTAATGTTTATTATTCCACGCTTTCTTTGGGCTGACAATCTAGGTGTGGCTTAGCTGGTACTCTCTCAGGGTCACTTACAAGGCTAAAGTTTTACCTCCAGGGTAAGCTGGGGAAGGATCCCCTTCCAGTTCACTCCAGTGGTTGTCAGCAGGACTCAGTTCCTACCAGACTTTTAGAGTGAACTCAAGCCTCACTTATTCCCTGACTGTTGACACAAATTGTTACATTGGGAGAAGATATTTATGCTCTTGTAACATATAAGACATGAATATCCTTTATATGGGATATATATGATATATATGTGTGTATATATATCTTATATATGATATAGACTATATCATATATAAACTATCATATATATATACTATATATACTATGTATGATATATATATACTGTATAGTGTATGGCATATAGAATATATATGATATATACATATGATATATGACATATTCTATCATATGTGGTATATATGATATATTCTATCTATGACATAGAGACTATATACAGTATATATCATAAACACTATATATCAATGTATATATGATATATAGAATACATCATATATGATATGTATGATATGTATACGATATAGCATACATATATATGGTATATATAAGATATATAGCTTATATATAAAGGAGATATAGAGAGATGTCAAGAATAAAATATATCTCATATATAGATATATATACACACTCACACAACTTTGAAGTGAAAATAGGGCATGTGTAAGTTTCACCTTAATGTGTAATGCTGAACTGTTTCCAAAGCATTTGTAGTAAGTCGCTCACCAGCCAGCATTTTGATAGTTCTAGTTGCTTCACACCTCATCAACATTTAATATTCTCAAAGTCTAAGTTTTGCCAATCTTTAGGTATAAAATTGTAACTCATTGTAGTTTCAATTTGCCTTTTCCAACAACTTGAGTTTGAGCAAATTTTTGTGTATTTATGAGCCCCTTGTACTTTCTTTTGTATAAAATTCCTACTTATTCTCATTTCTCTATTTTGTTTCTTATCTTTTTTACTTACTCTATATATTCTGTATAGTAATCTTTTGCTATATGTATTATTAGCATATTCGCTTATTAATTGGTTTTTACTTTAGAAATATTTGTAAACCAATTTTTGGTTCTAGCTTAATAACATCTGTAAATTTGTTTTTCAGAGCAAGAGACCTTTATACCACATGGAAATGTGGTGCCATGAAAATGTTTTGAGGGAAATGATGTTTCAGGCTGAGCAATTAAGAAGTGCAAAGACCTGAGGCAGCTATAAACAAAGTAAATTTTTAAATCATTTAGCTGTGTAATATATCATAAAACTTTTTTTTTTTTTGCACAAAAGATCTAGAAGAATTGTTAATGCAGTTTGGTTTTCTTTTAGCACTTTTCTGCTCAGTAAACACCTTTGAAATAACCACAGATTAATCATAAATAAGCCGCTGTAAGTGCATTTGCTTTAACAGTTTAGTGCTAGCCCATCACTTTAGTTCAATACAAGTTACAGAAATCTACCGATGTGATTGAAATTTGCCATTTATATGTTCAAAAAAATGTGTTAAACCCTGACTCTCTATTAGAGATTCTTTTAGGTGATTTAGATAAAATGGAAAACAAACAGACAAAGTCCCTGTTTCTGCAGAGTGTACATTTATGTGGAGACAAATATTAGACAAATATACAAATAACAACATACTAATATAAATGATTATAAAAGCAATATATAATATGTGAGCAATTATAAAATATCAGATACTCATAATATTTGTGACAGTGTTAGAAACAGAAATAAGATCTCTGGAGAAAAGTTAAGCAGAGTATTGACTGCGTAGTCAGGGATTGAAGTGAGTGATGTCATGTTATGTCTGGAAAGAGAATCTTCCAGGCTAAGGGCACTACAAGTACAAAGACCTTGAGACAGGAGCATGGACAACATGCTCAAAGAAAGCAAGGTCAGTAAGGAATGGTAGCAAATGAGGCAAAAGGGAGAGAATTCAAGAAGAGCATGAGAGCACAGGTCACATAGGGCCTGATGCTATGTTCCTTGTCACTTACTTTAGCTTTATTCTAAGTATGATGGGGAACTTTGGAGAGTTTTGAATTACAGAATGTTGTGATATGACATACATTCTGGATGCTGTGTGGAGAATAGGTTGTAGGTGGCAACATTAAGAAGAGATGCAGTGCACTAGTTAGAAGGCACTTGCTTTAGTGCAGGAAAAGAATGGTGGCTCCTCAGACAAGGGTGGCGGTGGTGAAATGGTGACTAGTAGGTATCCATTGAGGTGGACCCAGGTGAGCTATCTAATAAATCTGATGTAAGCTGTAAGAGAGGAGCAAGGATGAGTCCTAGGTTTTTGAACAGAACAACCGGTAAATGTTGGAACAATTTGATAGAATAGAAAATTGTTAAGAACATGCATACTTGGGCCTGGCATGGTAATCAAGGGATCAGTATGAGGCATATTAACTTTGAAGTGCTTATAAGCAAGTGAGCAAAGATGCTGAGTAGAAACTGAATATGAGTATAAAGTTTAAGAGAAAGGCAGAGACGAGAGGTCAAATTTGGGATACATCAGTATATGGATAACACCTCAAGTCGTGAAACTCAAGGACATTGTCGAGAAAACGAGCATGAATTGAAATAAAGACCGATTTATAAATGGGAAGAAAGGGATGATGCAGCAGGAGTAAGAAGGAGCAGCCACTGTATTGGAAGAGATCAGAACTGCAATTGCATAGTATCCCAGAAGCTGAGGCAGGAAAGTGCTTCAAGGAGGAAGTGACTGCATCAAAGTCAAATGCTGCTAAGATATTGAGGAAGGCAAGTACTGGAAAATGATCACTGATTTGGCAATGTAGAAACTCCTGGTGACTTTGATGCACATGAAACTTGACTAGAGTAGGTTGAGGAAAAAAAATGGCTCATAGGAGGTGACAAAATGGGAACCGCAGTATACATAATCATTTATGGGAGTTATAATCTGTGGAAGCAGAGAATGTGCCCAATTAGAAGAAGACATGTTTGTAAGATGGGAGGTATTATAGCAAGTTGATGTGCTGATGGGAATGATGGAAATGATTGGAATGGAACTGATAGTGCCGATAAAAGAAGGGTGGAGCATTAATCTTGAGGAGATGAAGCACCAGTGGATCTCATGCACAAATGGAAGGACTGCCTGAAGGAGGACATTGCAGTAGGAGGGAAGGTAGACGATATGGTTTCAGAGGCAAGTAGGTTGATGGATTTAGTAATGACACAGTAAGAAATGTATCCTGTGACAGCTTGTGGACAAATCTGGTGTGATACCAGAACTCTGGGATAATGAGGCAGGCCTCAAAACTTAGAGCAGAGGCTTATGTGTATCCATCCACTGGCCCCAGCATCATGTGTTTCTTCTGCACAGGAGGCCACCGGTGAGGGCTGCTACCCCACCCACAGCAAGGCTCTGCTGCTCTCACATCCTGCCTCTTACAGTGGGTCTTCTCACTGACCCAGCTCAGAATCAACCACCCTCTTTAGTCGCTGCTCCCAATGCCTACAGTCTTAGCATCCAGCCTCAGTATGTATCTCCAAGGCCAGATACCACCTGAAACCTTTGGTATATTGGGGCAATGTCACAGGTGACTCCCGTTTTCCAAACTCACAAATCTCACCACTTCTCTTATCTCCTGATCCATGCCTTAGGGTTCAGGAAACTTCCCTCCATGCATTTTAACCTTCATCTTCTGTCCTATCTGGAATGGGGAAAAGATAATGCTTGTTACTTTGCCTGACCCAAGGGACAGCACCAACTAAAACCTGTCTTAATGGTATCATTTTTTACTTCGCTATTTAATTTCTCTTCTATCTTTGTAAAAGCATAATCTGATTAAGACACAGATTAATAAACCTTGGTGGGTGGTCCACATGGTGGAGACGGGTCAGAGCTGGATATCACCTCTAGTTCTGACAGCCTCCAGTATCCACGGCTGCTTCTCTGGGAGCAAGAGTGCTATGCTGTTAAGAGCTGGCAATGTGTGCATCTTCAATTTACATGAAACAGAGGGAGAAAAAGTAGGTCAGCAATGTTCTGTTCCTGTTAGGGTGTTAAATCTCTAATATCTGTGCCTTGTTAACCCAGTAGATGGAGAGAGTGTTATCACTTTCTTAGATGTTTCACCCTGCTGTCCATTCATTTATGACATGTATCTATGTATAGCTAAGTCCTAGAATACCACTGCTCTCAAGAATCTCACAATTTAAAAAAGTCTTTGACCAAATCAGTGACATTATCAGCACTAGTGCCTGAAACTGAGTCATATGCTGCTTGAACACCTCTCTAGAAATATGCTAGCTGGTAGCTTCTACCAAATTCCACCTAGTAGTCGATGGCTCTGGAGCAAATAAGGCCTCAAAACTAAAAGAAATAGAGTGATGCATTATATGCAAGAGAGATCATGTGATAATTAACTTAAAGTGAAATTAATATTGAGAGTACTAGAAAATTATAAAATTCTGATTTGAGCAGTGAAATCCAAAACTCAAGGGCTGATAGAGATAAGCTATGATGTTCATGTGTAGTCTAAGGCTACTACATTAGCCCTTTTAGTCTTGAATCATCCCCTTCTTGTGTCCCCATATGGTTTCACATCATCACATTCCTGAGCCATTGTTTAGCTGTGCAAGAATGGACAAGCAGCTTAACCTTTCTGGTCTAAATCTTAAATTTTTCATCTGTAAAGTTACAAAATTTAAACAACAAAAACTAAAGTCTCCCCTATATTATTATTATGCAAAGCTAAAAATTTCCTTTTTAAAAAAGTAACAAATATCTTGTGTGTAAATTTGAACTGCATCAGTAGTACTTCAGTTGATAAGGCTAAATGTGCATGTTCAGATACCAAGAAGAGGAATGATGCTGGCTTTTCTAAATCTTTCCAATCTTCTACTCTATGTTGATGGCAAATTGTATTCAGAAGAGTATTAAAGGGCTAAGGCCCTCAGTCTGAACTGATTACCTCAAAAAGTGCCTGTGTTACCACATCTGAGGTTGTAGCCAAGGCAGGGAAAAAAAGAATGTTTCTTGGGACATTGATCCATATTGCCTGCCAAATGCCTTGTGATTTCCTATTGTACTACCTGGTCAGCCTTGCTGGACAGGTAAGCATTCCTGCAGTGATGCTAATGAAATATTGACCAAAGCTAACAGAATAAACAAAGTTACAATAGAATAAAGAAAGTTAGAGATTGCACGTCTCCTCCTGACTGTTCAGATCTTAAGGTACTACGTGAGCAACTTTACTAAAACATGCTTGTATGTTTGCATTTTTCAAAGAGGAGGAAGTGTCAGAAGGGAAACACTTTGGAAAATGGAATCAGGAAGGCATATTTAGAAGGTCAGCAGGAATCTGCTTTAAATATTTCCTCCCTGTTAGGTTTAAGACAGCAAGGTGCCCCTTGCCTCCTAAAAAAAAAATCAGCTGGACTCTCTCACTGGGAAACTGTTGACATCTGTCTCCATGGCTTGTCAACATGTAGTATAGCTTCCTTTATTTTTCTGGAGTTAGAAGATCTAATCAGGAGTAATTTATGTCACAAGTATCTTAAAGAATTTTTTGTATAATTTTGAATAATTATTGGACTTTTATTGTTTTGGAGTTATGCTAAGCCACATTGGAGACAAGCTGCTTACCCATGAGCAAGTGCTGCATTGCAGTATGTCTGAGTTAGCAGAACCCTTTGTCCTACCAGACAACCACAGCTTTATGGCCCAATTCCTGAGCATGCCATACCCTGCATGCAGAAGCTAGCTCAAGCAAAGATGATGATTAGGAATCATTATTTTAAACTTCTTGATTTCTTCCTGAACATTGGCCCTAACAGATAATTTAATACATAGAAACAAAAAGATGTGATTTTAAAAACTCCTCCTTCCTCTCATATTTAGAACTGTGTTCCAGAGATGCATTTTCTTAGGGGGTTATTCTGGGTCAATTTGGGACTTTTGACAATCTGGCCATTTGCTTCCCAGAAAAGAATAATTAATTTGCATTCCGAAGTGTAAAACATAGGAAGGCCCATTTCACTATATTCTCAGCTAAATTTGGAATTATCTTTTCAAAATCTTTGCCTATTAAGACTGGTTTCTAAAAAAAGTTTCTTCATTATAATTTTGATTTATAATTTCGAACACTAGTGAGGTTGCACACTTTTTCTTATGCTTGTTAACTGTCTATTTTGAAATAGTTTTCTAATAATTATTATCTAAATCGGATTTATTCCTGGAAGGTCAGTTGTAGGTTGCAGTAACAACAACAAAAACCCCAGTATTTTCAAGAAGTAAATTCTGGAAGAAACCGTAAGGAACTAACCTAAATACATAGCTGAGAACAGCTTATTCATAGAGCAAGTCTGGTACACTGCAGTGTGCTTTTATTAATGGTAAAGTTGGGAGCTAGAACTCTTGGTTCCTGATGCTATTTTTTCTCATATTTGTTATATAGTTTTGATTTTATTTGTGATATTTGTCTGATTATGTAACTTGAGAGGGAAGAACTGAAAGGAAAAGATTCCTTTAGCAATTCTCCTAAAACTTTTCTTTTAGGAAACCATTCTAGATTAACCCAGAAACTTAAAAAAAAAAATTCAATCGGCTTTTGGGCAATAGATTGTGTTTGGTTACATGGATAAATTCTTCAGTGTGACTTTTGAGCTTTTGGTATACCCATCACCCAAGCAGTGTACACTGTACTCAATGTGTAGTCTTTTATCCCTCATCCCCTTCCCACCTTTCCTCCCGAGTCCTTCAGTTTTTTTTTTTTTTGTTTTTGTTTTTTTTTTTCCTTTTTTCGAGATGAAGTCTTGCTCTGTCACCTAGGCTGGAGTGCAGTGGTGCGATCTTGGCTCATTGCATCTTCCACCTCCTGGGTTCAAATAATTCTCCTGCCTTAGCTTCCTGAGTAGCTGGGATTACAGGCACACACCACCATGCCCAGCAATGTTTTGTATTTTTAGTAGAGATGGCTTTTCACCATATTGGTCAGGCTAGTCTTGAACTCCTGACCTCATGATCCACCCGCCTCCACCTGCCAAAGTGCTCGGATTACAGGCATCAGCCACTGTGCTCAGCCCATTGTATCATTCTTATGCTTGTGTATCCTCATAGCTTAGCTCTTCAAATGGTGTTATTTTTTTTTAAACCTCTAGGTCTACCTGGGCTTTCTTGTATTTGTTTATCAGTGCATACATTTTACAACAGCAAAAAAAAAAAAAAACAAAACTTATTTTCTATTTTCAGGTGAGAGTTAATGATTTCAGGGGTGTGTATATAGGTAGATAGATATAAAACATGTATACAAATGTATTTGATGGTGAAAAAGCTGAAAAGGTTGGATACAACTTTCCATTTCATTCTCTTTCATCTCCTTTTCTGTTTCCCCACACAGAACAGCTGCTCAGAAACTTTGCCCTTACAAAACCTCTCAGTCAACACTCAAATTCAGATCTTCTGGCTTTCAGCTTGTTTTCCTCCTGTGCTGTTTTTTTCTCCCTCCATTTTCAATTCATTCTTTCTCCCTCTCCCCCTCCCTTGATTTCACTCTCCCCTCCCCTCTCCCCCCTCCCTCATTCCCCTCCCCTATATCCCTTCTTCCCTCCTCCATCTCCCTTCTCCCCTCCTAATTCTCAGTTTCCAAAACAAAGGAACCAAACCAGCAAAAGAAAGAGAGAGAGGGGAAGGAAGGTGGATAAAGAAGAAATCCATTTAGTCAGAAGATGAAAATACAGAAGGCCATGTAACTTCACAAGTAAATATTTGAATCTTGTCACACATCCAAACTAAAAAACTATAATAAAAGAGAATTACAAATGCTGAAGTTTATCCACAGGTGAAGGTGGACAAGCCCCAAGCCAAAAAGTGCAAGATCTCTTTTTGGCTTGCGGCATAAGAAATAAGGAGGAGGAAGAAAGGGAAAAATGTAGTAAAAACAGTTGTAATATTAACCGTAATAATAATGATGATGATCATCATCATCAGAATAGCAGCAGCAGCAATTATATATTCAGCAGTGCCTATATTTCTAGCTGTGAATTGGGCAGATTGTTTCATTTAATTTTGTTTCATTTAATTTTCACAACAGATTTGGTGTGGGGGAAGAAGAAACTACTGTAGTCTCAATTTAGCAGATGAAGAAACTGAGGCTTTTAGCAATTTTTAATTATCTCAAGTTTATGCAACCAGGAAGTAGTACAGCTGGAATTTGAAACCAAGCTGCCTGATACAGTCTGTGCTCGTTCTGTTAAGCTGCCTTGCCTCCCGGAGCGGCGGTAGAAAGGGCTGATAACGCTGGTGGTTTTTGTTGGTTATGGTTGCTAAGTATCCTCTTACACCCTCTTTTGGTAAATTCCCTCTGACCCTTTTCCACTCCTTGTGGTACCTCTGGAGAAGACACCAGGAAGAGGGCTGTGCAGACATGCCTGCCTGTCAGAATAATTGTGCCATAGCACATGATACAAGTCTGGCCAACCAGCTGTTATTTTCTGGGACCTTCTATTTCTAGATGCTGCGGGTAAAAGTGTGTTCTCTCCTCCAGGGTCACTATGCTGGGATGAGGTAAGCCTGGATCTGCTTTGCCCTCCACATTTCCCTTGGCCCCCCAGCCAACCCATATGCAAAGACAAATGGTTACAAAAAGACAGAATGAGACTAATCCATAGGAAGACAAAAAACTGAAAGAACAAAAAAGAGAGAGCTGCGCAAGTCTGGAAAATAACGAGCAGACTGTTATTCCTGTCCCATAGCCAAGTCAACCCCTGGACTTCCAATGTCCTAAGCCAGCAATCCCTGTGTCTTACTTAAGTGCTGGAGGTTGTGTTTCTACCACCTACAACCTAGTTGTAACTATGACAGCGTTGAAGAATGAGAAGGACTTTGAGGGGAAGGATACTTGCAAAAGAGAGAAGGAAAGGAGTAAAGAGAAGAGAGCAGAGTGCTCAGGGCCATTTTGGAGAACAAAACACCTCAGTTTAGCATCAGTGTAAGTTTGTGAGGTGGAGGAGTGGGAGTGACATCTGAAGAAACAAAAGTTGGGAGGTGACACTGGAAGTTGCAAGTTGAGTCCTCATGAAAATGTCACTGTTAATATTGAGGGTGTGAAAATGGAGGTTAGAGTGGGACATAACCCAGAGGAGTTAGGAATGTTGTTGGAATTTATTGATGAGCCCATACCATTTTCATCCACAAAATGCTTTTCTAATCTGTTTTGTGTTTGCATGTCTTTAGAATAGATACACACAATTTTCAGCAGTCCCCAACACTCACTTTCTCACACAGAGTCTACTTTCTTCATGTATGTTTTCTACTATCCCTGGAAATAACTCAAGACACTAGATACTATCCCTATGCTCGGGATTTTCAGTTCCTGTCATTCTGATCTGGCAAAGTTAACATGCATCACTCTTCCAAATCCTTTACATTCACTCTTCCAAATCCTTTACATCACGTTGTATGATTTTTATGTGCTGGGAGAGTCCTGTCACTCTTGGGCATTTGATGATTTCATCAAATCATTGTGGTTATCATGATCATTTTGGACTGAGGAATGCCCTGTGTTTTCTACACTGTCTTTCCAAATCCTACCCAACCTGGAGAATGCTGAGACCCCAAGTTCACCAGGTACTTCTCTGATTCCTTCAAAATATTTTTTTTCATCAACCTACCCCCCATTGATGGCTGGCGAATTGCTCTAGAGCTCAAGTTCATTTGCAGGTTTAGTGCTTAGTTATACTTTATACTTCTTTTTCTTATTTATTTCATATACTTAATTTCTGCATATTCAAGGAGATTGTCAACTTCTTAAAGGCAGAGATTATTTCTTAGAACTTGTCATATCTTTCCATAGTGTCAAGGACACCAGAGGACTCTCCAGTAAACCTAGTGGTTTATGATAATGTGTCAAATAATCCACTGTCTGCCAATAAATCTCAAGTTTACACATGAACCATTGGGAGGAAATCTATCTCCTTTCACCTTCCAGGGTTTTGTTATAACATTCAGCTATCATGATAGAATCAAATTTTGGTCAAGATTCAGCCTGAGACAGAATATTTTAGTAAGTACAGATGGCTTCTAACTTGAATCCAGGTCCTCAAGTCAGAAAAATGGAATGTTCTCAGCTTCTGAGAATGCAAAAAGCCTTAAAGTTTGAGTCAAAGTGGGGCATGACTTTGATCTTGCCTTCTATACTCTACAAGCAGTCTTTATATTCGGATGTTTAAAGAGAAGAAAATAAGTTTTGATCTAGTAAGACACATCTTCCAAAGTCTCCTGGCTGATTTGTTTCTGTGAAAAGCTTTGGAAACTATATTATTTTCCATTTTAATAAACTTTGAAATGAAAAGGAGCCTTAAATAAAACATCTTCCAAATAAAAGTGGAGACTTGATTCTAGGAAAAGAATCATTTTCCAAGGCACTTGCTCTCTCAGTTTTTCCTGTTCACCCATATTCCACTAATTTTTAAGGTCTATTTCAAAACGTTCTCTGCAGAGTCCTTGCAGCCATGACAATCTCTGTAAGGCAGGTTAATGGCTATGACCCTGTCTCTGGAGTAGTACAGGATGATAGATATGTTGATAGGTTCATTCACATTGTGTTGAAGGAGGCCTAATGGTTGAGTCCTCTCATGGGTATGTTTATACAGACGGTTCAACTTATGATTTTTTTTTTACCTTTACCATGATGCAAGAGTTATATGCATTCAGTAGAAACCATACTTCAAATTTTGAATTTAGATATTTTCCAGGACTAGGGATATGTGGTGTGATACTGCCTTGCAGTGCTGGGCAGCAGCGGTGAACTGCAGCTCCCAGTTAGCCACATGGTCATGAGTGTAAGCAGCTGATACTCTGCAGTGTACTGTGTTGCCAGAGTATTTTGCTCATCTATAGGCTAATGTAAATGTTCTGAGCACATTTAAGGTAGGCTCAGCTAAGTTGTGATGTTTGGTAGGTTAGATGTATTAAATGCATTTTTTTTTTTTTACTTACAATAGTTTTATCAGGATGTAACTCCATCATAAGTCGAGGAGCATCTGTTTTATAAATGGAGAGTTCCACCAGAGGAATCACACATTGAAATTTCAGACAGTGTTGTACTGGCATGGAGAAGACAATTTTGGGTAAAAAAAGGAGCCTTGTAACACTCTTTGAAAAGCACATGGTAGATCGTAGAGCACCACTGAAGTCCCGTTCACAGAGCCTTGTGGGCTGGTGGCTAGAAAGCAAGCAGGACTTAGCATCTGTGGAAGAGTCGCCCCACATTTTACTGAGTTCATGCACTTATATGTGGCCTTCAAACTTTTGACTGCAAGAACAGAAATAGGACTGTAACTTCCAGACATCTGCAAGTCTTTGCCTGGAGGAAGTAAAGCTTACAGCTCCTAAGCCTGTAATAAGCTTTTTACCTTAAAGTGTTTTCTTCTGCCCTCCAGCTATTTTAACAAGGACTATCATTTCACACACCGTTGTCCCCAAAATGTGATAGTGTTGGTCCTGCATTTAGATTGGAAGAGCTCCCAGCTCGTAAGTCCATAATGGATTCCCATATTAAAACATCTGCTTTACCAGTCTGGTGATTGCGTTCCCCACTATCATTTCACATTCGTTGTCTTGGAAACGTGATGGTTTTTTTAGAGCTTCACTGCATCTACTCTGAACCCCAATCCTGCACTCCATCTAATAGGACGTGGGTGAGATGGTCTGTACTTTCACTAAGAGTTGACTTATAATGGATTTTTAAAAACATTGCTTGACTGTGTCCAGAGAAATCCAATGCTCTTACAAGGCTGGCATTCCTGATTCTCCTATGTACTCTGAGGTTAAATGAACAATTTGCCCAAGATCTTTTGGAAGGCACTGTAGAAATTCATGCACTTTTTTTTTTTTTTTTTTTTTGAGACAGAGTCTTACTCTGTCACTCTGGCTGGAGTGCAGTGGCGTAGTCTCAGCTTACTGCAACCTCTGCCTCCTAGATTCAAGAGATTCTCCTGCCTCAGCCTCCTACTGCAACTGGCATTTTTTTTTTTTTTTTTGGTATTTTTAGTAGAGACAGGGTTTTACCATGCTGGCCAGGTTGATTCCAAACTCCTGACCTCATGTGATCCGCTAGCCTCGGCCTCCCAAAGTGCTGTGATTACAGGCAAGAGCCACTGTGCCTGGCCAAAATTCATGTACTTCTCACCAACTGGGATGAGGAATGTCTAGTTTATGGCAACCATGCATAATCTGATATTCCTCTGTAGATAAGTGACTGTCTAAAGCCTTTTCATCGTAATAGTTTATGTTGCTGAATTTCTGGTATATGACCAGCACTTCACATTTAATCCCCTCAACAAACCCAGGAGGAAAGTGATAATATCCCAAGTCTATCCAGTTAGTAAGGTCATTCTTTTAAAACTAAGATTTAAACCTAGGACTGAGTCAAAAGTCTTTCTACCATAGTACATGACCTGTAGGCATTTATGTTGTTTTAAAGCACCAATTCCTTCCAGAATAGAATCTAAAAGACAATCACATTAAAGAAGGAAGTGCCACTTAAACACTTATAGAGGATATGGCATTGAAATGGCAGTCGAAAAAAATGGATTTTGCTCCCAACTGGCTGTATCATCTTAGACATGTCATTTAACCTCTCAAAATCAGTTTCCTCAGCTAGGCCTGTTTTCTCTTTTATAAAATGGATGATTTGGATTAGATGATTTTTAAGTTTGCTTCAGCCTCTGTGAGTTTTTGTGATTCTATGAAGTAGTTTTTAGTTTACCCTCTAAGACATAATTTTTAACTCCTTGGATCCCTAAGAGATGGTGTTGAGTTTGAACTCATTTTCCATATTCCACTGTGTGTTTCTTCTGTCCTATTTGCCCTCACTGCCACAGAGCCTCCGTTCTTGACTCTGGGGGATCTCGCCCCCAGGGTCTGGTGTGTTGGATGCCATATGACCAGTTATCTGCTTCAGGGACCCTTCTTTTATTGCATTAGTCTTCATCAATACTTCGCTCCCAGTTGGGCAGCCTCAGGGCTCATGGTCAAGGGGAAAGTGAAAAGGAGGTCTTTTGTCAGTGGTCCGACCTTATCAGGTAGAATGTGCAGTTGCTGCATTCTGACTCACTCTGTTCAATCTATATTGGCCTCAAATACACTATATTAAGCACCTGCCTCAGGGCCCTTGCACATATTATGCACACTGCTTTCAGTGATCTCTCCAGGTGGATCTCTTCCTTCAGGTCTTAACTCAAATATCTCATTGAGCCCTGCCTTGGCCATCTTATCTAAAACTCTAAACTGTGTCCTTTCCACCACCACTCCTCCAGTATTCTGACCCTTCCCTTACTTTTCTATAGTATGTTACACATACACACACACACATACACACACACACACACACACCCCTTTTGTATACAAAGATTTATATATATATGTATATATAAAGACATACATAATATGAAGACATATATATATAACCATATATATATATACCTAACATACTGTAGACTTAGTATATATATTTGTGTAGTATATATATTATATATATGTATATATAATATATACACACACACACACATATAAAGCCTCTATATTGTGTCTATATTGGACATTGTGTATTTTAGGTAATTTTTTGTTGCTCATCTCTCACATAAGTATCCAAGAAGTTCCATGAAAGCATGGATTCCTGTGTGTTTTTTTCACCATCTACCTCTAGTGCCCAGAGCAGTGCTTTGCCCATTGTAAGTATCTAGTAAATATTTTTAAATGGAATGCCCAGGATACAGTGGCTGTGGAGTCCTATTACCTCCTCCTTTAAAAATCCTACTTCCTCAAGGTATCCAAATGAAAAATTAATGTTTATAAACACAAATTTTCTGAATAGTACATATGACATATGAATAAAAACATCTTTAGTAAACTTTGATATTTTTAGATTTCCTTTAATTAAAACATAAGAATAACATTCTTGTGAAGCAAATACCATTCATTGATGGCAAGTTTCCTGGCCCCTTTTCCAACCAGGCTGCAGCTATTGTGCCCTCTTCTATGGAAATTCTGAAGCTGCCACTGTGAAATAGTATTTGTTTTCTGTTTTATACTTAACCTTGAGAGGAGAAAGGGGAATTAAAGAAAGGAGAAAAAAAAACCCTATACTGCCACTATAATACTAGCAATGGAGTGAAATAGGGTATGAAACTCAGTTACATGTATGTGAGTAATTCATTGAAAGAACTTAATTCAAGAAAAAATCTAACCCATTATCTTTCTTATTTGACTTTTTAAATTGTTTGCAAGGTCGTTTCTACCCAACTTTGAGAAAGTGTCTCTATTCTCAGATCACTAAGTGCTCAGCATTCAATAAAAAATGGTCTCGGTGAACTTCTCACAGTGTGAGCTCCAAATCATCCTCGTTTCAAGTGAGAAATTATCTTTTGAAAAATGAAAGATAAGAGACCTATGGGTTATATAAATTTTTCAAAAGCTTTAGATAGATGATGAAAAAGGGCAGATTATATTTCTCCTTGGTAGGGGGCCCCCTCCCCAATTAAAGTATAAAATAAGAATTACCCCAAATCTTAAGCTAAGCTTTAAGAATAAAATGACCATTATATTTTTCTAAGAAAATCATTAAAGTTCTACAGAAATTAAATCATTAATCTTTGCCAATTTTACCAGATAAAATATAAAAATCCTCCCCCCCACACACACACACTAACTGATACACATCACCATTTGATCTAATACAGAGTAGATAGGTTTATTAGAAGGGCTTTTGGTTATATAAATGGCTCTAAAATCTTGGTGGTTTAACATAGTAAATGTTTGTCAATCACTCACATCACTTTCCAATGTAGTTCGCAGGGTACAGAGGAAGGGCTCTTCTCCATAGAGGGATTCAGGAGCCCAGCTTGTCCCTCTTGTGACACAGCTGTGTTAAAAATGTAGCTGCAAAGTCACCAAGGAAGATGAAGAAAGAAGCAGATCATGCAAAGAAATAATTTATGGTTCACACCTTGGGGAGCAAAGGTTGTACTGGCCAAAACCTATTCATGTGGCCCCACCTCACCGTTGTGAGTGAGAATAAAGCTGGCTTCTTTGATTCTGACAGAAAGAGAAATGGGCCCTGGTACTCACTATAGTGGGCTCTGCAAAAACGTGGTTGTGTCTGTATGGTTGTATAGTTCTGAAGTTTTGAATGTGGCATTGCCACAGAAGCCTACAAAGAGCCTTCCCCAAATCTCTCTCAATACCTCAGATAGTCTAATGCTCAGATTAGAGAAAATGCTACATTTACTATTTTGTTATCTTAGCACAGGTCATAGTGCTAGGAAGAAACAGCACTGAATAAAAGAAAAATGATTGGATTGAGAATGAAAACCATAGATTCTGCTGTTATTAGCCAAGCCTTCTCTGTGGACTTATAAGCCTGGGAGGATTATCAAGTCCCTGGCCCATAAAAATAGATGCATTCTCCTAACAGCAGATACAGGCCTGTTTCCATTTTCTGATAATATTAATACTTATAAAGCAGGTCTTTGACATTCTGGGTTAGGATTTGTTCTAAATACCAGATAAAACAAAACAGTCCTCTTCATAAACTTCTCAAAGTATTTCACTGTTCTGGAAGTAACCCGTGTGATCAATGGAAACTGGTTCTGTTCTCAGCCAGTTGTGAGCCCTGAGGAATCTCTCCTTGAATTCTTCTGGGGGTTCTTCCAGGAGCCTTAGGCAGGTTGCTCCCTCACATACATATACTGACTGGTACTCTGCTATATTCGAGGGACCCATTGCGGATCCCCAGCATTCTCTCTCCTTATAGCTCCTTCCTCTTCAGTATGCTGCCTTGAGAACTCTAGTCATGTTTGTCTACCCAAAATCTCAGCTTCATGTCCTTAACCCAGGATGTCCAGCAAGCTTTCTCTGGCTTTCCCCTTCCTGTGCTGCGGCCTGGGAACTTTTGCAGGCAGTAAGCTAGCGTAATCATAGGGCTCACCTCATTCTTTCCTGCCTTGCAGAGATTATTGTCCTCCATTGCTTGGTGTTCAGGGTCTTGAAAAACACCTTCATATATTTTGTCCAGTTTTTAAAATTGTTTTAGCAGGAGAGTAAATGCAGTCCCTGTTATTACCATCTTGGGTGGAAGCAGAAGTTTCCTAGTATTACTTAAGTGTGCTAGCAAGTTCCCTAACCTTTCAGAATATAGGGTGTTTTATTTCTGCATAATAGATATTACTTTATAAACCTGCATATATTGTTTTCTCCCAGGCTGACTCATTATTTTTATTGACTTTTCCACTCAAGAAATTCTCAGTTTGAAACCACAACATGTCAAAGCACTGACATTCTCTTCAGTTTGTTTTCTTTTTAAGGAGCAATGGCTATCCTTTCTCAACATTTCCTCTAGGTAGTAACACGTCTTTTGAAGAGATTTGTCAGAATAGCCCAATAAACATTTAGGCTCCCAAATATACTCGAAGGAAAAGATGATGCAGAAAGTCCTCTCGCTTAAGGACTCCCCACGTGCAAGTGCACTGGCCTAACATAGTTAATTCTGTTTTCAATTTGAACACTGAGAAGGGGCCAGAAATAGCCCTACAGGCTTTTCTGAGCCAGTAAAAGGTACAACTCACTTGAGAATGTGATCTGTTAGGAGTGCTTCTTGCCTGCATCACTGACTGTTCAGCTGTTCACACTGGGAAATGTGTTTCTGATGCCGACATCCTGACAGACAGACCATCTTGATCGAAGACCTAGTCACAACATTTAGTGCTTTCTGGAAGCAACCTGAGACAGTATCGACAGAATCCCAGATTCTCATGAAAGACAGATGCCTGGTCCTTGAGTATTTTGAACACATTTTAGAAAATACCGTCATGGCAAATTACATTCAAGGAATTTGTTTTTCTAACATAAAATTTTAATTTTGGCCGTTTGAACCCGATCTTTAGATTCAAAGTGGTTTCATATCTGCTGAGTCAAAACTACTCTGGGCACACGTAGCCTACCTAGGAAACTGTTTTGGTAAGTTGGTTTCTAGATTGGTAACCCGGGAGACATACCAGTTACAGACATGTCTCTCCATAAAGAATTTGAGTCAGTGTTTCATCGTGTAATAATTTGAACATGATTAAATATTAGCTCTTTAGTGCAAATGTAAAATGCTTTGACATATACTTGTTTTGCAAACAGCTTTTGTAGAAATGTTCCTATGATCTACAGGATGATGTATTTACCCAACAATTCTTACATCTGAACCCAAATCTATCTGAAAGCATCTTTTCAAACATGTTTAGGATAATTAGAGAGAAACTTAAACTCTCTTTTACTGTTGAAAATAGAAAATCCTTTTGACTATTTTTTTTGTCTGTTCAATCTTCCCTTACTCCCCTATTTTTCTAAAAAAAAAGAAAGAAAGAAAAGTTCTCTATCCCTAGGCAAGACCAAGACTGGTCGCTTGTTATACCGATATACCATTTGCACTGAGAGTGGGGATTGGCTTAAAGATGGTGATATGATCTGGATCTGTGTCCTCACCCAAATCTCATGTTGACTTGTAAACCCTAATGTTAGAGGTGGGGCCTGGTAGAAGGTGATTGGATCATGAGGATGGTTTCTCATGATTTAACACCATCCCTCCTGGGGCTATCATTGCACATTGAGTTCTCATGAGATCTGGTCGTTTAAATGTGTATGGCTCCTCCCATGCTTTCTGTCTTCTTCCTGCCTCACCATGTGAAGTGCTGGCTTCCGCTTCTGCCTTCTGCCATGATTTTAAGTTTCCTAAAGCATCCCTAGAGGCCATGCAGATGCTGCCATGCTTCCTTGTACAGCCTGTAGAATCATGAGCCAATTAAACCTCTGCTCTGTAAATTACCTAGCCTCCCGTGCAGCTTTATAGCAGTGGAAAAACAGACTAATACAGATGGGGACATGACCCAAGCTAGGCTAATCAAAGTCCTTCCTCAGATCTCTTCTAAAACAAAATGTAAGGAAAGAGTCTTTTCTTCTCGTCTTGTCAAAACTTTATTAGGATACACCTTTATGTAAGGTGAGGGAGGGTGTGTATGGACTGAAAGAATGAAGCTGCCATGCTTAAGAAGGAGAGAAGAGATAGAGAGAGGTGTATTATTGGTGTCTGAGTCCTCGTTTCCATCCTTTGTCCTTCTGGAAGTTTGGGAATCTGGACCAACATATTACTATATCTTACACTATTTGACATTGAGTTTTTGTCATTTGGCTATATATTAGAGTGCTAGTACAAGAAGATAATGAAATAAAAAATTAGCGTGCATTCTGATTAAAGACATCACTAATAATGGTAAATAATTTCCAAGCAGAGGAAAGCTGTTAAGAGATTTGGTATGTTAACAACGGAGATAGTTAAACAGGTTTTAGAATTTTTGTGACAAATAAAGGAACACTTGAAAAATGAATAAAAGCCAAATACGATCTTTTCCTTATGAATAAAAAACAAAAACACTAATGTAAAATAACTTTTTATAGTCTTGTCCAGGCCTTTTTGTATTCTTTTGGTGAAAGCCCTAACATTGTACAAAATAGGAGAAAACAAAAACTGTTAAGAGAAATTCTCTTTGCCTGAGGTAAAAATAAAAATGAAATGAAGAGCCATAGAATGTCAAAGCTCTAAAAGAAAAGAAACAAGCTCTCTGGGCAGTTGAAGGTCACATCTGTGAGATACTGAAGCAATTTTCAGGGTTGTGCTTCCAAATTTCATTCCTTCTTTCTTTGCATGGCTCTTCAGTCCTACTGGACCCCTCTATTCCATCTATTTCCACTGCAACTCTCAGCTTGGACAGAGCCTTTCCAGGACCTTTATGGTTGCTTTCTTTAACTCCTAGGCATCATTGATGCTGATCTGGTACTTTGATTAGCTTTAAAGTAATAATATTGACTAGTTTTTTCATTATAAAAGCATGCCAAGAAACACTTAGAAAATAAAAAGGATCATCTACACTCTCACATCCCAATAATAACTGTTAAGAGTGTGGTGTATTTCCTTGAATAGTTTTTGTGACCATTTGATGTAATGGGAATCTTACTACACACAAATGTGCATCTTCTTTTTGCTCAGGATATTGAAACAAAAGTATTTTCTTATATTACTCTTAGCTCTTCATACCTATATTTTATTTACTGGCTAAAAGATAGTACTGAATATTTAGAGATTTCTCTCTTTATGAATACAAATGATAGCACAGTCATCTATGTGCATAAACTTTTTCTGGCAATAATACTTAAAAGTTTATATGTAAACTTTTAGAAATAGAATTGACATGGAGGAATGCTTCACAATGTCAAATTTCTTCTAGATAACAGAAATAATCAAGAGAACAGAGTAAAATGAAAGAATTGTTTTCAAAAAAACTATTAGAAGAAAACATCTGAAGTTTAAAAAAAAACAGAAAAGGTTTTTTTGTTATTTTTTTAAATGTTACTATTGATCAAGCTTTCCAAATGTGAAATAAATAAATGTATCCTTATTCTGGCAGAATTTCTGAATGGTCTTATAGACAGGGGGAAAAATGGTCTTATAGACAGGAAAAAAATCAATGTGGCATCAGACTTCTAGTGTTTAGTGTTTTAGGGAATGCACTATTAGGAGACTGTTCAGTGAATGATGTTTAGAAAATTAGCTTTTTATTTTAAAAAACATAATCAAAAAAAGTTCTAGGTTGGTTAAAAATATTAACTAAGTAGTGCAAGATCATCTAAAAGATAGCTTTTATATTGGGGGAAGGTAGGGAAATTGTAAAGAATGATTTGACTACGTAAAAGTTATAAACTTTTACATGGTAAAAACAAATCCCACCACAAAAGTCACAAAAAGAAAAACACATATTTATAAGATATGTGATTGGCAGGAAGTTAATATCATTAACATATAACAAGATTATATACATCAATAAAAATTAAACCCATCCCAAAAGAAAAATTGAAAAAAAATAAATACATTTGAGACAGAGAAATATCCAAAAATATATATAAAGATATATACAAATAAATGTTCTTTAAGATAGAAAAAATATCTTTAGCCATCTGTTCAGTAAATATCTTTTAAAATGATGTGGGCAGGGTAGTATTTCTCAGACTTGTACAAATGGAGATTCCTGGACTCAATCCATTTTGACTACTGTATAGTAGACTGGCTGTAGAACCCAGTGATATACATGTATAACCATCTAAGGCAGGCAGTCCTACAAACGTTTCAAGAAACATTGGCCTAGAGATTTTAATAGTGAAGAGAATAGGCCCTCACTGTTAATTTTTGGTGAGGTTATAATTTTTCATAACCTTCTTTGAGGAATGTCTGGCAATAAGTGTAAAAATTTTTGATGCGCCTACCTTTTCATCTAGCAATGCTACTTAGAATTTTAGGAAAATATTTGTTGTACATTTAAGGAAATTATCTGATAATTGTGTCAATAATATATATAATAGGGTCTTGGTCAGGGCATTATTTATATTAGCAGAAATCTCAAAATACCCTAAAAGTCTAGAAGCAGATTGATTGTATTAAGATACATTCACCTAATAGAATAATAAGCTGCCATATAAGGGATAATATATATCGCCATTAAGTAATTTATTTCTGCATTGCAGAAAAAAACATGAGGTGCTAAATATGTGTATATTGGAGTGGGGCAACATAGGACAATATATGTGGCTTGATTCCAAGTGTGTATATATGTTTAAACATACACAAAAGGTGGCCAGGCACAGTGGCTCATTCCTGTAATCCCAGCACTTTGGGAGGCTAAGGCTGGTGGATCTCTTGAGCTCGTGAGTTCGAGACCAACCTAAGCAACGTGGTGAAATCCCGTCTCTACAAAAAATACAAAAATTAGCAGGCAGTAGTGGTGCATGCCTACAGTCCCAGTTACTCAGGAGGCTGAGGTGGGAGGATGGCTTAAGCCCAGTAGACAGAGTAATGTTATAGTTAGCCGAGATCACACTGTTGTACTCTAGCCTGGTCAATAGAACCAGACCTTGTCTCAAAAAAAAAAAAAAAAATACACAAAAGTGTGAAAAGTTATACACAATACTTAATAATGATTCTGTCAGGATTTTTATGTCTGTTTTATACACTTGAATATTATATCATTTTTTAAAGTGTCTGTATGTGTAGTGAATAAGCAATAAAAATACTTACTTTCTTTCAGGTTGTTCTGTTCAAAGAATAAACAACCCTATACTCTATTCACAATTGAGAGGAAACATTTTGGGTGGTTAAAGAGTATGGATAAACTTATCTCAGGTAGAAGCAGGTTACATTTATAAGGAATGGCTTAAGCTTGCTTCAGTGGATAGAGTGGGATTGGACAGACTATATTAAAAAACAAGTAGCTCACATAAAATTTTATTCTTCTAGGGATAAGCTGCTTCAATCTGATTTTTTAAACTAAATTTAGAGTGTCTCAGAGGAGAAAAATATTTCATTGACTAGAATTGTAAAGCTTAAACCAAAGTACGTTGGAGGAGAAATTAGAACATGTATTACCAGAAAATACCTTTGCAGAAGAGAAGTTTCTGTGTGACTCATAAAAAGAACATCATAATAAAGCAAAATTAAACATTGATAATCTTTGTCAAAAAAAAGAGGCTACACAGTGAGATGTAGAAAATGTATTAAAATTAGGAAAAAAAAGACTGCAGCAGATTTCATTAAAAGCTACAGCTCTAAGTTCAAGAGCAGAATATATCTTTAGCTTTTAAATTTTAATTTGGTTTATTATAGAAGAAATAATTAAAAACAAATTTGAAATCACTAACTTTCATTTTCTTAAAGTCAAACAGCAAGATGGCTCAAGGGATAAACCAGGGAGGAGAGGCAAACATTGGATAAAAAATGATTCCTAAGGGCTTACAAACTCATAAAAACTAACCTTTCCTGGGAATTAGTATGTAACTCCCATTGCAAAGATGAGCAGTGTTTAATTTAAAATGGCACCTAAATAGACAGAATAACATGCTTATTGGCAATGTATATTACTATTCATTATGGGTCTGCACAGTAGAGTTGTGGCAGTAAGATCCCATTTAATTGCAAGTAACATATACCCAATTCAAACTAACTTTAAAAAGTGGGGAGGAGAATTTACTGTTTCACGTAAGAAGGAAATTCAAGAGACAGAGCTTGTGGCTTACAGCAGTTGCATTCAGGTACTCAAATAACATCTTCAGAATTCTCTCTCCTTTCGTTGACTCTGCCTTCACCTGGTTTTATTCTCAGTTGGACTTTATCCATGGGGAGGAATCCTTGCCAGCAGTAGTTCCAACCTGCATTATTTCTCCAGCTTAGCATCCTAACAGTAAGTTTCTTGCCCAGTAGCTTTAGGCAAACATCTCAGGAAAGGCTCTCACTGGCCCATCTGAGTATCATGTTAAATCCTGAGTAGGAAAGTTGGGGCCATATGAATGACAGCTCCCACCAGGCAGAGAAGGCAAAGTTCCCCAAATGAAAACTTGCTCGATCTTTTGAAAGTAACAGTTCTATATATCTATCAATCAACATTTTTGTCTTAAGGAATTCTACCACATACTAGGCAGTCTGCTAAGAACTGTATGAAAACAGAAAAGTGTGTTAGACAAAGTTCGGGCATTTGTATCTTAACATTAAGGTTAACAAATATGCCTGAGAAAGATGCAGATATGTAGTGCAAAAGGAGTTGAGAGAAGATTTCTTTTAGGAGAGAAGATTTGAACCAGACCTTGAAGCAGAACACTGCTTGCAGAGGCAGAAAAGAGTGGAGAAAGGCAAAAGCAAAGATTGGGAGGTTACAGAAAATATTTTTAATGTGTTCAGTTAACAGAGTTTTGACCATTGAGTAGTCTCATTGACCACTGAGTAGTTAACAGAGTTTGACCATTGATTAATTCTTGAGTTCTTGGGTTGTTCTATTGGCCTCATGACCGTAGACTTCAAGGTCTGTTTTAACTGCTAAGGACTGTTCAGGGACGAACACTTAAATATAAAGAAATACATGCATGGACAGGACTAAACTTCCCTTCTAGAAACTATTGTCTACATGTTTCAAGAGGGTTTTAATTTTTTTTCACTTTTAAACAATGTTTATTCCCTTTAACCTAGTTATTCCACTTTCAGGAATCCTTCCAAAAAAGAATATAAAATGCAAACAGCTGTTTGCACACTTTCTGCAGTATTATTTACATTTTGAGAAATTAGAAAATGGCCAAGAAAAAGGAAATATGTAAATTAGATTACATTTATAAACAAGTGTATGCAGTTATTGAAAAATCTTGTATTAAACTTTTTGAAATGTTAAACTGCTCATTGACATGTTACTTATAAAAGCAGTATGCAAGATTTTGCAGACCTTAGTAAAGGTTTTTTCAAATGACTTATAAACATAACTAAGTGAGTGGGTGGTTGTGCCGGGTCTGTCCCGCAGACCCTGGGCGACTGATGGTTGAAATGAGGACTCAGATACAGGTATGCAGTGTAAGAAAAGCTAGGGGGCTGCCTGGCCCTAGTGGCCAAAGTGCATCAGCCACCGAGAAGCTGGAGCTGCTAGCTTTTATTCAGTACAGGCATAATGCTGAAAGCCTGGAGCAAACAGAAGCTGTAGGTAATGAACATTTGTTGTTCCCTTTCAGGGAACAGTCACGCATATGGATGATCAAAGGTCAGTTCCTGGTCAACATAAGTAAACAAGTCTGTTTAAGATAAATTATCCTACACTCCCTTGTACCTACTCCTTGCCCTCTGCCTCAGGGTTATAGAATAGCTGCCTTCAGCTATTCTCCCCTGAAGCTTTGGAGCCTTCTGACCTTCAGAAGGACTACTCCTTTCCCTAAAGTTTCTCCCACCACTCGGACCGATCTCCTACATGGTAGCTATATCTATATCTATATCTATAGATCTATAGATCTATATCTATATCTATCTATAGATATCTATCTATCTATAGATCTATAGATATCTATAGATCTCTATATCTATATCTATCTATAGATCTATAGATATCTATAGATATCTATATCTATATCTATCTATAGATCTATATATATCTATAGATATCTATATCTATAGATCTATATATATATAGATAGATGATAGATAGATAGATAGATATAGATAGATATACGCAGAGAGAGACAGGCTGAAAGGTCAGAAAGGAAAAAGAGAAAAGGAGAAAAAAGGAAAAAGAAAAAATAGAAGGAAATAATTAACAGTAGTAGTAATTATTCATTACTATTATTCATTATTTCCACAATAATTATTCATTATTTCCACAACCATTTACTAAGCTTCTATTTGGCCAGCATGATGGACACAGTGGTTGGCATCAGAGGTCAAAACAACAACAGTGTCATAAGAGAAGCAAGAAAGAAAAGAAGAAATTAGAAAGCTGACCAGAGTATGTACAGTCAAGGAGAAATTCACATGTACAATTTTCATGGTGTAAAGAAATTGGTTAAGGGCAAAGCTAGCCTAGCCTGGGGGATCAGGACAGACTTCTCTGGGAAAGAGGTGATTGAGAATTAAAGGCAGAGTAGAGAATTAAAGGCAGATGGGAAGGACGGTGTGAGGTAGTAGGACAAGATTACAATGTCCAAGGTAAAAACTCAGGAGGAACAAGGCACTTGAAAAGAATTGAAACTAGGGACTTATGCCTGGAGACTTAGGAAGTGAACCATGGAAGATGAAGCAAAAAACATGGTTGGGGCCAACCCAAGCAAAGCCCAATGTGGATACTAGGTAGTGGGTTCTGTAGAGTGTTGATGTATTTTTCCTCTTTTTCATATGTTTCACTATATTTCACAATTCTAGCATTGAATATATACGCTTCTATAATTAGGAGGAAAATAAGTACTTTGGAAGACAGGACAGAGGAAAGAACTGTCTCGTTCTCACAGCAAGGAGACTGTGAGCCACTTTATTTCACCAGGCTTTGGGCTCTTTTCTGTTGATGACAGGATGTTGATTCCCAAAAGTCCTTTGGACTCTGTCACCCACCCTCTTGTCTTGTGAACACTGGAAATGAAGGCAGTACTCATCCTCGGGAGCCATCTTCCAAGCCTGCCTCTGTCTCTGGTCTCATTGCTTTCCTGACCCTGTGTGAATGACTGGGTATTTCTTTCTCAATTGGGTGTACTTTGTTCTGAGAAGGGACCCTCTTTGGTTGCTTAAAGAATTAATCATCCAGGCAAACCTGGAGTTGGGCGAAAAAGAAACAAAGGGGAAAAACCTACTAAGCAGTAATTATTGAGTAGCTTCTATTTAAAAGCCACTCTACATAGCAAGACAAGTTGGAGATTTATCAGGCATGAAGTAAGATGACTAGGTAAAAGAGAGTTGCAGGTAGCAAGGGCAGATCATGAATGATCACAAGCTTGAGAATCAGAATGGAGAGGCTAAATCACTCCCAGCTGTATCAAAGTGAGGCCGTTGTGGCTTTTGTGAGCTCCCTTTTGATTTTTTTTTTTTTTAGATGGAGTCTAGCTCTGTCACCCAGGCTGGAGTGCAGTGGCACGATCTGGGCTCATTGCAGCCTCTGCCTCCTGGGTTCAAGCAATTCTCTTGCCTCTGCCTCTGCAATAGCTGGAATTACAGGCATGTGCCACCATGCCTGGCTAATTTTTCTATTTTTAGTAGAGACAGGGTTCCACCATGTTGGCCAGGCTGGTCTCAATCTCCTGCACTCAAGTGATCCACCCACCTTGGCCTCCCAAAGTGCTGGTATTACAGGCATGAGCCACCGTCCCTGGCCCCTTTTATCTTTATCTGAATGCCTTCCTCACCTCGGAGGGGATTAAATTAGATAATACATATTGAAATACTTGACTCTTAATGGATATTTAGTAAATGGTAGTGCCCATCCCAGGGGACTTCAGAGGGGCCCAGGAGCTGGCAGGAAGTTAAGAAAGGTTTCACAGATATATTGGCACTTAAACTGGCCCTTTCAAGTTTGGCTAAATGTTTAGAAGCCTCAAGAAGAGGGTGGAAGATACTGTCATCAAGGGTGGGAAGCAGGTGGAAAAGAAAAAGGCAGAGGTAGGAGAGACAGCAAATAATCAGAGAACTTTTATGAGGGCAGATGGTGCAGAGTGAACATTTAGTTCTTCGCAGGGTGGTAGGAAGTGAGATTCAGGGCACCACACTAGGTTTGGACCACGAGCTTCCAAAGCGGATGCCGCTGTGGTGGGAAGATCTAGTCCCTCCCTTTATTCTCTGATTTCTCCTTTTCTTGGCCAAGGGGCAACTTCCATAGACCTTCCAGAAAGGCTCCTCTCCTCTTCTTTCCATTTCCATAGAGCAGCATTGTAAGTTGTATTATGCCTGGCATGAAGTAAGTGTCCCCCATGTGTTTGTTAATTTGAATTGAAACCAAAGTTGAACATATTTGTTAACTGAAAAAATAACAAACTCATTTAAAGAACTCTTAACTGATATTCCTCTACTCTGGTGCTTGCATATTTAATTCCTCACTTTCTGGAAACATTTCTGTATTTATGGAACGGAACAGGACTAAAGAACTATGTTGTTTAAATAATGTGTTCCTTTTATAGAGAGCCTTCCAGAAAATTTTAATAAGAGAGGAAAATGTATTAAGTCTGCATACTTTTGGCAGAATTACTTGGCATTTATTTCTTTTCAGGCAGCTTCTCCATGTGGTGACATGACATGGCATTTTATGAAATTATTCTTTCACCATCTTGCTTTAGATTGCATTTGGTAACTATGAAACATCGTGACTATTCCCACATGGGTTTCCATGGAGTGACAGTAGCTTCTACTGAATTTACTTGAAGTAGTGCCATCGAATATAATCATAGTATATCCTAAGGTTTTTTTCCCCCCACCCCAACCCAAACTTTTAAAAATTACTTTTTAAGACATCATCTGTCACATTGACGTAGGCATAGTATGTGAACCAGGCTATGTGTACAAGTGCCTCTAAAATATCTCTGGTCTTAACTTTCAGGAGCTTTCCAAAATCCCCAAAGGAAGGGGACCTGAAGCAGAACTTTCTCTAGATTACCTTTTTTCTTCATTTTCTTTTTCCCCTCTCCCTCTACTAGCATGAGTATACTAAGCTCTTGAACCTGGTAGAAATATACACTAATCTTTTTCTTCTCCCTGTGCTAGGGTCAATGATAGGCTTAGACTGCAAAGTAATAAAGAAATCTGAATTCCATGAAATGGCTTACCTCCCAGGTGGGGTTCTCTTCAGAGATTTGAGAATGTAGAATATAAAGAAGGAGAACAGTAGAAAAGGAGCAGAGAGTTTGTTGTGGGAAATAGTATTAATTATAAGTACCACCTCTCAAAAAATCCAAATATAATGAAGCTTGTTTTCCTTAAAGAAAACAGTGAATGTGTCTGTTTTTTTAAATTCCACTGTTACTCCCGAAGTGACAAAATTATAGCGATAGAGAATCAGACCTTGGTTGCCAGAGGTTAGGGTTGAGGGGAGGGTGCAGCTCTTAAGGCGTAACACGAGAGATGCTTGATGATGACAGGACAGTTCTGCATCCTGAGTGGGGTTATGGCTACTAGAATCTACCTACATAATAAAAATTTCTCAGTGCTATACATCAAGAAGGAAAAAGGACATGTAGAAACTAGTGAAATCTGAAAACAATCTCTATTTGAATTCATAGAATTGTACCAATGTTGATTTCTTAGTGTTGACAACTTATTATAGTCCTGGAAGATAATATCATTGAGAAAGCAGGGTGAAAGAAACATAAGAACTTTTTGTGAGTCAAACTATTTCCAAATAAGTATTGTTTTAATTTTGTGATTTTTCCATGATAGAAATATAAAGCTGTTTTTACTCCATATTTCTGTTGAGCAAATCGAGCCCGATGCAGATGTGAGCTGTTTGGAATCACTTAGAGAGAGCTTACATCCGTGACCAAATCAAATGAGTCCATTTTCTCTTTTCTGTAATTCAGGAGACTGGCCTATGATATCAGTAGAACTGACTGTTGCAAATTTCTCCACCAACAAGGTTGGGGACGGGATACTAGAGAAGAGGTGGCTGCTCTCATTTAATAGAGGGCGAGAATACTTTTTTTGTGTATCTTTGCTGGGAGACCCAGGATTAAGAACTCTACTGCTATTTTAGAGACTTTAAGTGACTGGGTTCCTAATCAATAAATTACACTTATTCTAATTTGCTCTACGTTTTTCACAAAGCAGTGAGCAAGACCATTAAGCAAGATTTGCCAAAGGCCCTGTTGAGTTTCTTCTGTTCTGTTCCATTGTGTGGTCAGTACCTGGCAAGCAGAAGGCATTTCATAAATATTCAAGAGTGATATGGAGTGGAAGGTCCCTGAGGTCTGGGACTTTGTTTCATATATGAAGCACTTATAAATGAATCTGGTACATAGAATAAACTCATAAACTTGTTTTATAGGAAGAAATGTATTCTGTTCCTCAGATATTATTAACAGGACACCTTTCATTCTGCCTTTGGAATGGGCCTATGAGAAACTGGTATTTACTTCAGGATAACCAAAAAGAAGCCACAGGAATCAGCCAACAATCAATGATTAAGTCATGGCTGTGATTTTCCCTAAAATTTGGGGATAACAGATATGATAATTACAATGTAGGTAAAAAATAATCAGAACTTGAGACTATGCGTACAATATGATGGTTCCTGAAACCTGAAGGAAAATGCAAGTCTGATCTTCACAGGGGTTCCCCTCATACCTCTTATTCTTTGTTTAACTTCCTGTCTCAAGATTTATCCTTTCTTGATATCCCTTTCCATTCTATCCTTTCCCAGAATCTTCAAATTACAACCTCTGAAAGCAATATCTCTGTGGCTTTATTTTTCAGAGAAAGAGGTTTCCTTTTTTCTAACAAATCAACACCATGTTGAGGGTCCTCATCTCTCTTGTCGAAAACAGTCCTCCGGGCGCTGTGCTAAGCAAGAGAGCTGTCCCCTTTGGGGTGTGTGCAGCCTCTTTAATGTAATTCAGAGCAGATCACACTGAAGGTATTTCATGTGAGGAAGAGGCAAAAAACAAGACTGGTATGTTTTGGGGATAAAAAGGCAGAGTTGATTGAGGGGAGAGTGTTTGTGGAGAAAAATGGCAGTGAGGTTTCTCTGGTAGAGCTGATTTCAGAATACACAGCAAAAGAGACCAGGACCAGTGTGGTAATGGAGACCAATAGAGAATGGATAAAAGAAGAGCATACCTGACATCCCAGGAGACTCTGCCTGGTCTGAGCCCTCCCTTTTTCCAGCTTCACCTCCCACAATGCCCATGGCTCTCTGCTTAGGCAACACCAGGCTTTTTTCAGTTCCTCTTATTTGTCCTCTTAAAGTCACCCTATCCAAGTTTAAATAGCATGTTGTTTAGTGCATTTATTAATTTGCACAATTATCTCTATTATCTAATTTCAGAACATTTTATCACCTCAAAAAGAAACCGTGTACCCATTAGTAGTCATGTATTTTAATTTTTTTATAGCAGAATACTAGTCTGTTGTGTGGATCTGCCATATGTTGTTCATTCCTCAGTTGACTTTTTAGTTATTAGGAATAATGCTGCTGTGAACACACATGTACAAATTTTTGTGTGAACATGTTTTAAACTCCCTGGGGAATGTCTAGTTAACGCTTACTCTTTTTTCAGATCTAAGTTCAAGCCTTCCTTTCCTCATAGAAATCTCTGATCCAATGTGCTGCCTCACTCCTTCCAATTCGTAATACGCTCTGTGGTACCAAATGACTTTCCTTCAGGTACCTATTACACATATGATTTACATTATTTGGTGGATATATAATCAATACCAATAAATGTTTGCTCAATTAGTTCAAAAGTTTTGAGTCTGGAAACATGGATTTGCCCTGTTTTACAACTTCTTATTCACATAAAATCTTAAGTCTGATGTTTTCTACCAAAGGTAGTAACAGTTCACCATAAAACAAATAACAGTGTAGAGAGATCATTTGCCTGAGACCATCTGTAACCTAGAACCCCTCAAAAAGCTTTGCCCATTTTTTGCAAGTTTTAAAATGTTTTATGTAACTAAGAAGAAAAGCTTATAAGTGGGGCGAAAATACATAATGCTTCCCACACTATTGAACTTATTTGAAAAAAATAGATAATGAAATGCTTTTACAGTGTGTTCTTGACAAAGGCATTTGTAGCAGCAACACATTGTAGCTTTCAGCATTTGCACTTCTCTTGGGATTGAAACAACACCATCAGGAAAAATTAACCCTTAAAAATATTTTTTTTTCTGTAAATGTTATGTCTTGAGTGAATTCCACATTATATGACAGAGCAGTCCAAACTCTTCCCTAAATACTCTGAATATAAAATTAGCAGCAGATAAAACCTTTTGCCTTCTAAGTTGGATCCTATCACAGTGTGACACTGATCATGTGAAATAACTAGTTAAAATTTTTTAATGTTAAAAAGTATTCTGGACCAGACACAGTGGCTTATGCCTGTAATCCCAGAATTTTGGTAGGCTGCGGCAGGATGATCACTTGAATCCAGGAGTTCAAGACCAGCTTGGGCAACATAGTGAAACTCTGTCTTTAAAACAATAATGAACAAAATTAGCTGGACATGGTGGTGCATGCCTGTAGTCCTAGCTACTCAGTAGGCTGAGGTGAGAGGATCACTTGAGCCCAGGAGGTTGAGGCTACAGTGAGCTGAGATTGTGCCACTGTACTCTAGCCTGGGCAACAGAGCAAGACCCTGTCTCAAAAGAAAAAAAAAAAAAAAAAGGAGTAACTTGTACATCAGGTATACTTTAGTAACTTTAGGAATCCAAAGCCAAAAAAAAAAAAAAAACCTTCATGGAACTTCTTTTCCTATAAATTGTTTCAGTGGGTGCCTGCATATGTACATTATGTGTGTGTGCGGGAGGGGCATGTGTATTGAATTCTGTTTGTATTGATTTTTTGTTATTTCCTCTCCCTCATACCCCTTTGTGCTTGTCCTGTTGAGGCAGCCACACTTGTCTGAAACCACAAATTCTCATATTTTTCAATGCTTACTACACGACAGCTAACATTTTCTTTAGAAACATATTCCTTGGGAATACTTCAATTTTGCTAAAACTTTTGGTTTTGTTTTGAACGTTTTATTCTCAAATGATTGCAAATCCACAGGAAGTTTCAAAAATACCAATACAGTTTTTCCAATTGTGTCTATTATGTTAAAATACACATAATATAAAATTTACCATGATAACCATTTTGAAGTATATAGACAGCTTAGCAGTATTAAATACATTCTTAGTGTTAGGGAACCATCATCACCAACCATCTTCAGGACTCTTTTCATCTTTTAAAGCTGAAACTCTATACCTATTAAATAATAACTCCACATTTGTTCCTCCCTATAACCCCCTTTTGTTTCTATGATTTTTTTTTTTTTTGAAACAGTCTTGCTGTATTGCCCAGGCTGGAGTGCGGTGGCAGGATCACAGATTACTGCACCCTCAACTTCCCAGGCTGAAGTTATCTTCCCACTTTAGCCTCCCGAGTAGCTAGGACTGCAGGCACAGGCCAGTGCACCCAGCTAATTTTTGTATTTTTGTAGAGACAGGGTTTCACCAAGTTGCCTGCCCTTAGCTCAAGTGAGCCACACATCTCGGCTTCCCAGAGTGTTGGGATTGCAGGTGTGAGCCACAGTGCCTGGCGTGTGTCTCTGATTTTGACTGCTCTAAGGACCTCATGTAAATGGAATAATACAGTATTTGTCTTTTGGTAACTGGCTAATTTCATTTAGCATAATATCTTCAAGGTTCATTCATGTTATAGCATATGTCAGAATTTCCTTCCCTTTTAAGGCTAATATTTTATTGTAGGTATATACTATATTTTGCTTATCCATTCATCTGTTGTTGGATGCTTGGGTTGCTTTCATGTTTTAGCAATTGTGAATAATACTGCTAAGATCACAGCTATGCAAATATCTTTTCAAGAGCTCATTTTTCATTCTGTTGGAAGAGGTAAAATTGATGACCACGTGGTAATTATATTTTTATTTATCTGAGGAACCATCATACTGTTTTCCACACTGACTGTAGCAGTTTACATTCCCACCAAGATTGCACAAGAATTCCAATTTCTCCACATCGTCACTAACACTTGCTAATTTCTTTAATGAGTGTGAGATGACATTTCATTGTAGTTTTAATTTTCATTTTCCTAATGATTAGTGATGTTGAACATCTTTTATGTTCTTATTGGCCATTTGTATATGTTTTTTGGAGAAATGTCTACTAAGTCCTTTACACATTTTGACTTGGGTTTTTTGTTATTGAGTTTTAATTTTCTGATTTTTCTGGATATTAATCTCTTAGATGTGAATAGCAATATACTTTTTATTTTTTTTTAGTTTCTTTTGAATAACAGTATAGTTTTAATCAAAGCTTTGATTTTAAAATTTAACATTTTTGAGACAATTTAAGACAATATTTTGCTAAAGATTCATAATTTTTCATGCATTTAGAAAATATTTATGGAGCATCTACTCTGTGCCAGGCACTTTTAAAGATTATTTTAGATATAAGTAGTGATCAGTTAAACATCTACTGCAAGCCCTACCAAACTGCTATTTCTTTAGGGTAAAGTTGACTGGTTGTGAATACCAATCCCGTGAGCTCCTTAGGTAGTATCATTTTCTTTGTAATGATGAAAAAATAAGGCTCTGGGTAGTTAAGAGGCATGCCACATTTTCTACCTAATCTCAAACAGATCCAGGAAGAGGACTCAGATATTCTGACTTCCAGGTCAAAATTCCTACCACAGCTGAGATCCTCATCTCTGCAAACATTTTTTTTATACAAATAAAGAATGCAAGAAGATTTAAAGGTATATATTTTCCTGATTATGAGAAAGAAACAACCAAAAAACCTCCCTCTGTTTTCAAGACATTTTTAGGCTTATTAGTTAAATAAAACAAATGGGATACCAATTAAAAACTATATTGATCTATTAAAGGAGGGTCTCTTTCAGAAAATATTTTTTAACCTAGTGCTGGATAGATATATATGCTGAGTATATGGACATAACACAGAGATTTAATCCAGTTTGAATTTTGTGTATACTTAGTTATTTTTCCAGGATTTTCACTCTTTTAGACTGGCCTGTCTCCCAGTGATTTGGGAATCGGTAATGCTTTGTACCTTTCAGAAAAATTGAGCGCCTCACTTGGCTTGCCCTTTTATTTGACATTAAGAAATCGGTGGATGTAAGAATAAGGCGAAGGCAAATGGATTCATCTGGTGATAGGGCAAAGTAGTGTGCTGCACAATAAGAGAGTCTTAGCAGAACGGCTGAGTTACAACCTGCTCACCAGAGCGAGACACTTTCTGTCCAACTTTGGAGATTTAATAATAGCTTTATGATGGTCACTACTGGTAGCATGGCTGAAATGTTCTGGTCTGGGAACTGTGGGGAATTTACAAAGTCATGAACTTGGTGGGTGAGAACCTTAATAAAAATTGAAATTTGACTCTGTCAGAGGTTGAATTGTGTCCTCTTGAAAAAGATACGTTGGAGTCCTAACCTCTAACCTCAGAATATGACTGTAACGGGATATGGGGTCTTTACAGAAGAAATCAAGTTAAGATGAGGTCATTAGGATATTCCCTAACTCAGTAGGACTAATGTCCTTATAGAAAGGGGAAATTTGAACACAAAGATAAGCCTACATATACAGGGGAATGCCATGTGAGTGTGAGGACAGCTTGGAACAGATACTTCCTTCACAGTCCTCAGAAGGAACCAACCATACTGACCCTCAAGTTCAGATTTTTAGCTTCCGAAATTATGAGACAATAAATTTCTACTGTTTAAACTACTCAGATTGTGGCACGTTATTACAGCAGTCCTGGAAAACTAGTACAGGCTCATGCTTCTTGCTGCCTTTTAACAGATAATCCACCAGTAAGCATAAATTTGCTGAGACCGTGTTATGTGAACATCTTTAGGGTGGTGGTAAAGAATTAAAAAGCACAATTCTTGCTGTTCAAGAGCTTTACAATCTAATTGAGGGCAAAATACATAATCTTATGAAACTCAAAGTAACAATACAAAGTAATATTTGATTAAGTGAATGAAGTAGAACTCTCAAACCTGAGTAAAACAAAACTCCCTTTTTTGGTAGATTTTCTTTTATAGCATTGTTAAGAAAATTGCATACCATAAAATTCACCCATTTAAAGTGTACAGGATGCAAGTTGTTGGTTTGCAAAAGAAAATACTAAAGTGTACAGTTTATAGTATACTCTTATACATTTTAGCGTAGTATAGACTACACTATGACAGATGGCATAATATAGATTTGTGTAACCATAATGATTATCTAATCCCAAAACACTTTGATCACCTCAAAAAGAGACCTCGTACCATTAGTAGTCACTCCCCATTCTTAACCTTGCCCCAGCCCCTGGCAACCAATAATCTTATTGTGAGGATTTCACATAAATGGAATCCTACAACATATGACCTTTCGTGATTGACTTTTCACTTAACATAATGTTTCAAAGTTCACCCACATTGTAGCATGTATCAGTACTTCATTCCCTTTTATTGCTATAGGGGTGGCAAAATTTGACCTCTACCCTTTTAGGGTTTGTGGCTGGACATGAGAATTAAATAGATATCAGACAGATAAAAAAGAGAAAAGCACATATACTTATGATACTTATGTATGTTTTACATGACACAAGAGACCTCATAAGGAAATGAAGACCCAAAGAACTGGCAAAACCTAGATGCTTTTATGCCACATGTAACAAAGAGAGGCAATTGTAGAAAAGTGGCTAAACCATACAGGGAGGCTAAAGGAAGATAAGAATTATTTTTAATAAGGCCTGCTTGCACAAACTCTTTCTGCTTTAACTCCCTGTGAAGGAATGCTTTTCTTTCTGCTGGTACAGTGAGAGCATCTTTCACACAGGAGTTTCTATGCCCTGTTTTCAGGAAGAAAGGAGTAGATGAGAATGCGTTTCTTGAATCTGCTGCTTTTAAAGTGCCTTTAGCTCAAAATAATCTTTATGTCAAAAAGGCATATTATGAGGTGGCATATTCTGTCACTCTTCATTGCCAAATAATATTTCATCACATGGCTATACCACATTTTATTAATCCATTCATCAGTTTATGGATATTTGGCTTGTTTCCATGTTTAGGCTGTTGTGAATAATGCTACTGTGAACACTTGTGTGCACATACTTGTATGATTCTTCATTTCTCTTAGATAGATACCTACTAGTGAAACTGCTATATCATGAGTACTGTAAATTCTATATTAAGCATTTTGGAAGAAAAAAATAAAAAATAAAGTATTACCTACTTTTAAAGAAAAAAAGTATTACTCCTGTTTTTTTATGTTTATTATAATCACTACTTAAATGCATTCAAACATCGGATCTATCCTGTCTAAAATAGACCTTCTCCCCACAATCACTCAAACACAATCCTGTTTAATCTTTGCTTGAGCTACATTAAGTAGAATGTGTATGCTATAGTCCTATGATGATGTAAACTTGGTAGTACATAATGACTTACTCCACACATGCAGTAAACTACATAATGATGTACTGGCAAACTAGAAACAATGCAGCAGGATCTGTCTAGCTTATTAAATATGAAACTGAATAAGAAAAATAGCTCCATTTTTTTAGTGCTTGGAAAGCACAGTGAACAAAAAAAAGCTGTATGGCTGCTTATTCATTAGTCTTTCCTACTAATGTCAAACCAACGGTACCTAGAGTTAAATAAAATTCCAATGCTCTTACTCTTTAAAAAAATAGAAATTTGCTTGCTTATTTATGTATTCCTTTCACTACATATTTATTTATTACTACCCATTGCACATTCCTTACTAGAATGAATATGAGCTAGGTCAAAAACCTTGTCTGTCTGGTTCATTTCTCTGTTCTCAATACATATCATTGTACCTGGCACAAAGTAAGTGCTCAATAAATAGTTAACACAGAATCAGGAATTAAAATAAAAACTTAATCTGAATACCTTGAGGATCCTAGGGTTTCTTGAATTCTAGTTTGAGAAATTCTGGCATGGATAGGATGTCCTATATAAGAGGTTGCCCAGAAATGAAGGCTAAAAGCTCATGGAAGAAATGGGACTTGAACCGAACCATAGAGCTCAAACAAAGAGCAGCATGACCAAAAGGTCAAGATGTCAGGGTCCACCTGGAGTATTCAGAGTCTCACTATTGCAGTTTTCATAAAGTGGGTAAAATATGGGTTATTGATTAGACCTCTTTGTGTTGCATGTCACAGAATCTAATGTCAAATTTACCTAACAACAAAATAATCATGTATTGACTCACATAACCATGATGTACAGGATTAAATACATCTCAATATCAACTGGATACAGAAACCTTTATGGCATCTTCAGGGCTTTGACTCTTTTTCTGTCTCTCAACTCTGCTCATCTCTATGTGTTTATTTTGATCTCTAGGTTAGTTTCTTCTGTAGGGTGATGTGGTGCCTGATTACCCCAAGCCTATGTCATCATGACTGATGATTCAAAAGGAAGAGAGAGTCTCTTTCTCCAAGTGCCCATATAGCAAGTCTCAGAGAAACTTGCAACTGATACTCTGTAAGTCCCATGCCTATCCCAACAACCAGGTGGATAGAGTTCCGATTGGCTGGGCCTGGATCACACGAAAGAGGGAGCATATCTTTCACGTCACAGGAGAGAAGGGCTTTCCCTTCACCCAAACCAGATGAAATAGATTCCCCACTGAAAAGAAGCATTCTGAGACCGAGCGCAATGGCTCACGCCTATAATCCCAGAACCTTGGGAGGCCGAGGTGGGTGAATCATGAGTTCAGGAGATCTAGACCATCCTGGCTAACATGGTGAAACCCCATCTTTACTAAAAATACAAAAAATTAGTCGGGCGTGGTGGCACACACCTGTAGTTCCAGCTACTCTGGAGGCTGGGGCAGAAGAATCAATTGAACCCAGGAGGTGGAGGTTGCAGTGAGCTGAGAAGGCACCACTGCACTCTAGCCTGGGCGACAGAGTCTCAAAAAGCATTCTGTTCTCAGAAGAAGGGTGAATGGTTCTGAAAAGACTGACAATAACAACAACAATAATAACAGAATAATTCTATAGTAAAATAGGCACAAAAACTTTCTGGGACACAGAAACTAGACTTTTTAGACCAAGAGAGGATGAAATTTACATGCATGACTATGCTAGAAAATCTTTCCTTACAATTTCTCTTTTAAAACAGACGTATTTCTAAAATCCAGCAGCAAGGTTTCTTTTTGAAGATGAAAAGCTCTGCATATGGGCTGCAAACTTATGATTAACTGAGCGTAGGATTTGATAAAGAGTTCTATATTCATTTTGTCTACACATTTTTTAAAAATGTGAGTCTCCCTAAAAGGACTCATTTTCATTTCTTTGAGCCCTTAACACAGAAACATTCGTTTCTCATGGCAAGAGTTCACAATTGCTTCTCCATGTTACATCCATCTGAGCATCACTCCCTGGGGGAAACTGGCATCTGAGAATCTAGACAGCTTTCCACTGTGTCTGTCTATTTTAAGTTGGTTTTCTTTGAGAACCCAAACAAGAAATACCATTAACGGGAGCACCAATTAGAAAGCCCCAGTGAAGAAAAGGGGATTAAATAAAATAATACCCATTCTGAACATTTACTTCCATTATCCTACTGTCTCTCCAAACTGTTCTTTAATTGAGGTCGAATAATAGATCTGTTGTTTTAGTTAGCCCAATGAGCAGGATTAATAAAAAATAAAAAGTAGATAAACAAGACCTGAATACTTTTTTGAATGGCTGATCATAGAATTCAGCGTCTTTATTGGTGAGCAAGAGGACAGTGCTTTGACTATAGATCTGTCTCCTTCTTGATAAAAAAGGCACTCATTAAATCATTCACAAAATATATAGAGAGCACTGCCACACTTCTCATACCAAGAAATGGGCACAGAATATGTTTTTTGATTACTCAGACTTTGTCTCGGGGAGTACACAAATAGGAAAGGAAACTGACAAGAAAAAAATTAAGTCAATAGGTAAGGTTATATAGGAGGCAGGAACATATAAAGTCAAAGCAATTAACTTCAAGAGGAAGGATAAATCTTGGCTAAGTAGGTGGCATTTAAGCTGGGATTTAAAAGATCCCTACATAACAGGCAAAGGATTAAAGATGTTCTCTTCTTCAGTGTTCTATTTATTCATTCATTCTTGGTTGTTCTTAATTCAAAATAGGTACAGTGTGCCCTTACCATGGAGAGTAATGTTCATTAGAGAACATTTCCAACCCAACAGTACATATAATCTGTGCTACGTGTTATTCTCATTAATGAGGCTAAGAATTCTATAAACTGATTATTTTACTTTTTTTCAAAATTAGGTAGAGCAGCCCAGGACTTCACAAAATGTAAAATTCTCCACCTCTGACACTTACGGACTTGTCCTATCTCCTCTACTTGGGTCTGTCTACACAGCCTAGTTCTCTCTCACTTGTTGAAATGACTTAAGAAGTACATCTTCTGGTGGTGAAAATGTTGTGTTGTGTTCCTTATGATTTAGTTGCTTGCACGTGCATGATGGAATCCACTGCTTTTCTAAGGTCACAGTAATGGGCAGGTGGAAGAAGTTCCATGCTATCAACTTTGAGCAAGGCTCTGGCTGCCTTCCTGCTTGACAGAGCAGTGAGAGAGATGAAATCTGCGTAAACTGACAGTGGGATGCATAACAGCCCAAGCCATCAAACTGTATTATTTTTAACCAACATGCATTATTCCCCCTGAAAAGTAAAATCTCCTCTTCATATTTTTCTTTCCCCAAAGAGTGGAATTTCCTCTTTGGAAATGGCTCCTTTACCTCTCCTAGGCACTCAGCACCGACAGTTATTGCCCTAAATGATGGATGGGTTCACTCCCCAGTGGCTCTTCTCTGCCTCTTGTCAGCAGCACTAGACAAGCTGGCAAAGCTCTTCTGGTCTGTAGCGCACTCTGAGACCTGTCACTGCCTCTTCTCAGCTGGACTGGAGTAAATCCTCTTAAATCTATTGACCTGGCCTCAGCCCTCCTCTCTCTCAAGTAGTTATTTCTCCTTAGCCTCTCTTATTTCCCTGCAGATTCAATTTCTTGTGAAAGTATTGGGCTCCCACTTTGGGCCAGTTGCTGTCTCCATGTGACCGATAGCTCACCAGAAAGGTAGGTTTCTGTAGGTGGCTCAATTAAAGTGAGCCTTCTATTCCTCAGTGGATCTGTGATCCTTAAAGGGATTGTGTTCTAAATCCTTACATTAAAAAAAAAAGAACCATTTTGAGTCAGAATTAACTTTGAAAATCTCACTTTGGAGACCAACACACCACTCTCAATAGGTTCAACACAACCAGATTTTCCTCCAGAGTTGGAACAGATTGCTATTTCTTCATTTGGACATGAGATGAATTAATTTGTTTTTTATTTTAGTAGCCATTGTGTAAAATCACACTTAGCAGGGCAAGAATCTCATGCTATGGAAGCAATGGGGAATGAAACTCAACTGCAATATCAGCCTATGGTGACTTCAGCACTCATGGTCACCTAGGACGTTTGCTTGTTTAGCAGAATGGCCATTAAAGTGACCTACACTAATCAACCCCTCTCCCCATCCCTTGTTTCTTCTCCCTCCTTTTTTCTCCCTCCCTCTCTAGCCTCCTCTCTTTCCCTTCCCACCCCGTCCCTCCATATGGGTTCTTCTCTTTCTTCTGTCTCTCTTCTTCTCCCTCTTCTGCATTTTGCCCTCCTCTTTCTTCACTCTGCTGCTATAATACTTGACTGATAAACTTGATGTAGGTTGTTAAACAATCCCAAGGGGCAATTTGTCTTCCATGCCCTGCTGCCCTGGGTTTAATTACGTTTGACAAATGTTGGCTGCACATCCTGAGCGCAGAGGGCCTTTTCTTTCAGCAGAGCCTCATCGCCTGCTCCCTCAATACTTAGGCAGAAGGACTCCCTTTCTTCATTTCAGTACCTCCATCTGCTTCAGATTTGTCCCACCCTTCCGTCCCTTAGGATTTAGCTAGCCCATGTGTGATAGGTGCTTCCAGAACATCGGTTCCAAATATGATGCTCTGCAGGCTACAATAACAATGTCCTCTTTAATTTTTTTTCCAAATCTGTCTTTCCGGTCCTATTTTCTTCATCAGTGGAAAAATGCCTTGCTCCTTCCTACTAGTCAGAACTTCTTCTCACATATCTTTCTTCTGCCCAAAGTGTTCTTTTCCTTCTGCCTATCTAAATGATATTCTTTCTTAAGAATCAACTTAAGTACTAGTCTCTTCTATCAAGCTTTCTCTGACAAAGCTATTGATTCCTCTCCTCAGCTTCCCCAATACTTGAAGAAATCTATATTCAACACTTACTGATAATTCAATGATGTTGTTTATTCCATGAGGCCCTCATATGTTCATGGTCCAGATGTATTTAGCAAATATGTTTCTTCTGCCTACATCAAGTTTTTAAATTTTTTAATTTAGTTCTTCTTGTTATAAGATGAAATCCTGTTATATCCAAATTCTGGTTTCCTGCTTCTCTTCTCTGCTAAAAAAGGAAAAATTGCAACATTGGACTCAAATTTCCCCCTGGCAGAAATCAGATGCAACAGAATGGTGGCTGCCCTTCTTCCCCCTCAGCTGAGGCACAGGATCTCCTGTACCAACAGTCCCATCCAACTCCCTTTCTTCGTTTATAGTATCAGCCACCCACTATGTAAAGCCCTTAATACAATGTCTGGCAATACCTGCTGCTCTGTTCATAGTCCTAATTATGATGTATCTCACATTTGTTACTGATTCATTTCTTATCTCCCAACTAGACTGTGACTTCCTTGAGAACGGGAGCCATATGTGAAGAGATGATCAGAGACTATTTTTCTGGGGGAAAACTCATTGGGATTGGTAAGAGATTTTCTAATAGGCAAATAATGTTACTTTAGCCTTTTATTAGTGAAACAAGAATAAGGGAGGGGAACATGCCCCTGAGTAGAAAGATTTAGGAGTCCTAGTTGCCAAAACAAGAAAAACGGCAGATCAGTGTGGCATTCTTTCCCAAAAGAAAAGCCTAGAAATTTAAATTAATGAATGTGTCTTAAATCAGACTCATTTTTTTTTCTATTTGTCATTTAGTCAAGGAAGAGTAAGTTAGCACCTCTGATATGGCATTCATTGTGTAGGGTCCTAGAGATTCAAGGATGCTTAAGATAAGAAGCCTTTACAATTTTACTAAAAGTTTATCAAGGACAGAAAAAATACCCCAGAAATTATTTTTCAGGTTTATGAAAATATCCCGTTTGTTTATATTGTTTATTCTTATCTCCCTGGTTACTACCAGAAAAACCTACTTCACAACTGGAAAAAGCTACACAAGATGATATGGAAGCAAGTGGAGAAGCTCATAGTTTAAGAGCTAAAATTCATACCAGGAATCATTAAGTACAGAGTCCTTAATGGCAGACAAGGAAATCGAGACTGTATGTGGCAATGTACCACTTACATCTCCTACTAAAGGGACCATAGTTGACACATTGCCAGCTGGTGTTCCCTGGACCCACCCCCATGTTCACACCAAGTTCATACCTCCCCGAAGCTGCTCCTAGCAATGACAGCTGCAGAAGGTGATGCTAGTGGGGATCTATTCCTCTGGAGCATAGGACTCTCCATCAGCCTGGCCTAACCTTTCTTATAACCCAGATGCAATTCTCTTTCCTTCCCCCAGTCCTTTCATGGATGTAATACCTGCATTGCAGTCTGAAGCCTCTCACCACCCACTTCTGCTTCCTCCCCTTTAAGCTTCATAGGCATTTCCCCATTCAATTTCTTGCACATCTAATCCTGTCTGTGTGTCTCCTTCTTGGAAACCAAACTGACCAACTACATAATTGTAAGTGACATTACGCTCAAGTAATGTCACCTGAGCATGTTCACACAGCTGGTGAGTAGCACAGCTGGTGCCTGGACCCAATATACTTGACACCCAATCTAGTGATCTTTCCATTAAACCTCTGTCCTGCCATGATCCAAGACAGAGAAACTCCTGGATGGAAAAGATGATGTTGAAAGAGGGAAAAAGAAATGGCTAGGCTAGAAGTCGCCGTTCTTGGGAGAAAAGAAAAGTGGATCCTGGAAAAGAGCTTAGACCAGAAACATCTCCTAGGTTTCAAACTAGCATGTGGTCCACATATTTTCCTCACCATATCTTATTACTTTTCTTGGAAGAAGCCAAGTGTGGTGGAAATAGTACCAGCTTTGTAGACACAGATACCTCGATTCAAATTCCAACTCTGCCATCTATGAGTGATAGTTGAGGTCATAATTGAAAATAAAGGAGGAATTTACTAGTTGAAGGATTGGGGATGGGAGGTGCATTCATGATAGAGAAATCAGCATGTGCAAAGGCTCCTGGGTGAGTAGGAGCATCACTCCTTTAGAAAAACTAAAGGCCACAGTGGAGGGAGCTCAGAGAGTAGGGTGAAAGTGGCATAAGGTAAGGCCAAAAGAGTAGGCAAGGGTGAGAACACATGGGGCCTCACGGGGTACAACATGATCTGTGTTTCCAAGAACAATTGCAGAACATCATAGGTCTTTAAACAAGTGTGTAAGGTTCAGGGAAGGCAAAAAGGATTAGATTTCCCACTTGAACCTATCACTTTAGGTCTGCTGAAAACAGCTGAAGAGGGCCAGTGTGGGATGTGGGACACTGTGGAGACAAAAGCAAAGGAAGATGGAAGATGGTGGCTTCATCTTGGGTGATAAAGACCAAAAAAAGTGGGTTGATTGAAAAGGGGGTTGGGAATTTAAATCGACAAGATTTGTTGATTGATGGGATATGAGAGGGGTAAGGTAGACTCCTAGGTTCAGGATTGGTGTGACTCAATTCCTTGCTGCCTTTAGGTGCGTGTTGCACCTGTGATAAGTACCCATTGAATACTTGCTGTTTGATGGAGAACAGAAGCTAGAGGTGTTCATCCCACCAATCCCGGAAAGAGAAGTGATTCCAATTTGCCTCACCTCACAGAGCTGGCACAGAAGGAAGAAGCAGGTGTGTGCCCCAGAGCAGAAGTGATTTTTTTGGCAAGGGAAGACATTAAACTGGGGCTTCAGATCCATCTTGCTGACCTTATCCAATATGTTCTACTGAGCAGAGGGGAAGAAATAAGGTCACGGAATAAAGGCCAGAAATGATGTAATGACAAAACATCTTCAGTTACCAGTTCTACTCTGGCTAAACGGCAATAATCAGAAAGTAAATTTGAAAAGCAAAGAACAACTTCTCTTTTATCATAGTCCTATGTCTGAAACCTGGCTTAACCACAAGCCAAATTCTTTATTAAGCTTTGATGTCTGTTGAGTGCCTATTCTGTGTTCCAGGTACTGTGAATTCATGACATTAAGCATTTCTTGGGAGATAGACATTGATCACATATTTACACAAATAATATATAATTGTAAAACGAGATGAGTGCTAGGAAGAAAAGATGTACGCTACTAAAAAAAAAATCTAAGGGAACTTTTGGCCCAGACTGTTAGGGCCAGGAACCTGAGGTTTAAAGAACAAGTTGTTATTGATCAGTGAAAGCGACAGAGATTGCCTTATGGACAAGCGTTTAAGGAGGAGGGAACAACCTAAGCCGACTGCATGGCAACTATTGTTAGGACTTGCTTTTCCAGTGCTTCTCCTCTTGCTCCAGGGAATCTTCCCATTAGGAAAGCAATGCAGTGAGGGTGGGGTAAGATAGTAGGAAGCTGTAAGTGAACTACTGTGCAGGATCAAGGCTATGAACAGTAGCTTCACATTCTGTAAAACATCTCCACGTTTAATGAGAACACCAGTGTGCCTTGGATAGTCCTCACCAAGGACTGAAATTATGACTTTTTCTTTTTTTTCCCCTTTCTTTTTTTTTTTGAGAAAGGGTCTGGCTCTGTCACCCAGGCTGGAGCACAGTGGCACTATTAATGGCTCACTACAACCTCCGACTCCAGGGCTCAAGCCATCCTCCCACCTCAGCCTCTCGAGTAGTTGGGACTACAAGTGTGTACCACCATGCCTGACTAATTGTTTTTTGCTTTTTTTGTGTGTGTTGTTTTTAGTACAGACAGTGTTTCATCATGTTGCCCAGGTCTGAAACTCCTAGACTCAAGCAATCAACCCACCTCAGCCTCCCAAAGTGCTGGGATTATAGGAGTAAGTCACAGTACCCAGCCTGACTTATTTTCTTAAGAGGGCACAACATGGGTGACATGAATGTTAATAATGAATAAAAGCAAATGTCAGCCACCTTCATTCTGTAGCCTAAGTAACACAGCTATTTTCCCACCACACTGTAAGCTTCCTGAGGAAGACTATGTCTCTGATACCTGACTCCCAGTCAACTAGAAAATGTCTGACTTGTCTGTTAGGAAATATTAAATATTTCTATTTGAATTTATATTACTGAATTTTTCTCACTGTTTTAGAATGTGTGAAATTAATTGAAAATGTATCTCCTAAGGCTGCTAGGAGTCACTTCTCAAGTCCTTTGGGGTTCATTCTCTTTTTGAGGATTATAGTAGATATCCAGGTCTTGGGTCATTTATTCAACGAATGTTTATTGAGCATTTAATATGTGCCAGATACTGTGCAAGGCATGTGGATGTAATGTAACTGCTGAGACTGGAATGTGGATAAGTAATTATAATAAAATCTGGTGGGTCTTAACACACAAAGAAAGTAGAAGAGAAAGTCTCAAATTAGAAGTAGCCATTGCTTTTTGTGACTTCAATATGCCTAAATTTTAGTTACCAAGGTCTAGCTAAATAAGTCCCCCCAAATGCATGGATCAAATTGCAATTACCCTAGTCTATCAGCTGTAAATGCATAAAGTACATATGTGTATTTTTAAAAATCACAGAATACAACCAGGCACAGTGGCTCATGCCTGTAATCCCAGCATTTTGGGAGGCCAAGGTGGGTGGATCACCTGACGTCAGGAGTTTGAGACCACCCTGGCCAACAGGACAAAACCCCATCTCTACTAAAATTACAAAAATTAGGCAGGCGTGGTGGCATGCACCTGTAACCCCAGGTACTTGGGAGGCTGAGGCAGGAGAATCACTTGAACCTGGGAGGTGGAGGTTGCAGTGAGCTGAGATCGCACCACTGTACTCCAGCCTAGGCGAAAGAGCAAGACTCTGTCTCAAAAATAAATAAATAAATAAGTTAATTAATTAAAGAAAAATCACAGAACAGTTGTAATTTTTCCCAGTGGTTGTACAGGTTCAGTTTGTGATATCATTTTTATAGGCCTGCGCTACTTTGCAAAGCAAGGAGTACCTGTACTTTGGTTTGTTTTCATAATGAACTTTTATACTGATGTATAAACTATACAGGAAAATGCACACACAAATCATAAATGTACAACTTCTTGAATGATCACAAAGTAAACACTTCTATGTAACCCAACCAGCATGAAGCAGAACACAGCCTGCATCCCAGAAATCTCTCTTGTGTCTCCTCCCCAGTGGTAAGCCCTGTCTTGATTTTTAACAGCATAGATTACTTTTGTCTGGTTTTGAAACTGATGTAAGTGGAATCATTTGGTAGGTACTCTTTTGTGTCTTCCTCTACTCAGCATAGTATTTGTGAGAATTGGCCATACTGTTTTCTTGGGCACTAGTTCATTTTTATTACTGTTCAAAATCCCATTGTGCAAATTTGCCACAATTTAAAAAATCCATTATACTGTTGATGAACATTTATGCTGTTCCCTGCTTGGGGCTATTATAAATTACACTGGAATAAACACTCTAATACATCCCCTCTGAACACATGTTCACACATTTCTTTGATTATGTACTTAAGAGTGAGATATGTAGCTTATAGTTTAGGCACATGTTCATCTTTTAATAAGTACTGCAATTGGTTTTCCAAGGTAATTGTACCAATTTTTACTCCCGCCTAAAATACACAATTGCTCCACATTCTCACGAACATTTTACATAGTTAAGTGGTGTTCTGGTCACTTGTTTTGTTTTTAAATGTCATTCTGGTACATTTATACTGATAAGCCATTGTGGTTTTGTTTGCATTTCTCAATAACTAATAAGAGTGAGTACTTTTAAAAATATACTTGCTGGCCATATGTATGTCTTCTTTTGAAAACTGTCTGTTCATGCCCTTTGGCCAGTTTTTACTGGGGTTGTTTCATTAGAGCAGTGCAAGTAAGTCAAAACCACAATGAGAGACCATCTCACACCAGTCACAATGGCTATCATTAAAAAGTCAAAAAGTAACAGAGGCTAGCAAGGTTGTAGAGAAAAGAGAATGCTTACACACTGTTGGTGGGAGTATAAATTAGTTCAACCATTGTGGAAAGCAGCATGGCAATTCCTCAAAGCGCTAAAAACAGAACTGCCATTTGACCCAGCTATCCCATCACGGGGTACATACCCAAAGGAAAATAAATCATTCTGTCATAAAGACACATGCATGTGAATATTCACTGCAGCACTATTCACAATAGCAAAGACACGGAATCAACCTAGATGCCCATCACTGACAGACTGGATAAAGAAAAGGTGGTACACATATACCATGAAATACTATGCAGCCATAATAAAGAACAAGATCATATCTTTTGTGGGAACATGGATGATGCTGCAGGACATTATCTTTAGCAAACTAATGCAGGAAAAGCAAACCAAATACCACATATTCTCTCTTCTCTGTGGGAGTTAAATGATGAAAATGCATGGACACATGGAGGGGAACAACACACATTGGGGCCTATTGGAGGGTGGTGGGTGGAAGGGAGAAAGTCAGAAAAAATAGCTGTTGGGTACTAGGCTTAATACATGGTGACAAAATAATCTGTACACCAAAGCATCATTACTGAGTTGACCTATATAACAAATCTGCGCATGAACCTCTGAACCTAAAATAAAAGTTTTTTTTTAAAATTGAGTACTTTTAAACTTATTTATTGGTTATTTGCATATACTTTTATGTGAAGTAATTTTCTATATATTTTGTATTTTTAAATTGCTTTTTTTCTTTCATATTTATTGGAGTTCTTATATTTTATGGACATAAATTATTGACTATATTATCTTGATCACTTTACCAAGAGTGTCAGTCTTGTAAGACTTTTCTCAACCATCTTTCCACTGTTGATTTTATTGTTTATTGTTTTTCTAATTCACATATTTCTGCATATTTACTTCTTTAGGGTGTGTTAATTTAGGATACTTACACAATTTCTTAAAATATACATAGCTTCTATCACTTCTTAATGTATTTTGTCTATTTGGGGAAATTCTCAGTCATTACATTTTCAAATATTATTTCTGCTTCATTATCCTATTGTAATCCTAAAAACACATACTAGATCTTTTCATTCTCTTCTAAATATCTCTTATATTCTTTTCTGTATTCTCTATCTTTATTCTCTGTGTTTCAGTCTAGGCATTTTATCTTACCTGTCTTCTAGTTCACTAACCATTATCTTCTTATAGCTAATCTCCTGTTAAACTTATGCTTTGAGATCTTAATTTCTGTGATTTTTTTTTTTTTGAGATGAAGCTCACTTTGTCACCCAGGCTGGAGTACAGTGGCACAGTCTAAGCTCACTGCAACCTCCTCCTCCCAGGTTCAAGCAATTCTCCTGCCTCAGCCTCCCAAGTAGATGGGATTTCAGTTACCTACCACCATGCCTGGAAATATATATATATATGTGTGTGTGGGTGGGTGTGTGTGTGTGTGTTCATGTATATATATGTGTGTGTGTATATATACATATGTGTGTGTGTGTGTGTATATATACACACACATATATGTGTATATATATGTGTGTGTCTGTGTGTGTGTGTGTATATATATATATATATATATAGTATTTTTAGTAGAGACAGGGTTTCACCAGGTTGACCAGGCTGGTCTCTAACTCCTGACCTCAGGTAATCTACCCGCCCTGGCCTCCCAGAGTGCTGGGATTACAGGTGTGAGCCGCCATGCCTGGCCAATTTCTGTAATTTTTAATTGTAAATTTTTATTTAATTCCTGTTCAGTTTTTAGTTCTCAACAAAATTTCTGATTTTGTTCTTTATGTTTGTAAACAGATCTTTTCCCCTGGTATGACTACTTATTTTGAATAAATGTCGAATAGTGGTAAAAGCAATTTGAAGCTTTGTGTGAGTTTATATTCTTCCAGAGGAGAAGTAAGAAAGGGTCATAGAGCAAATATCAAAGCTAGAAAACTTTCAGGAAAATATCTCAGTAAAAATGAAGATAACAGTGTGATTATAAAATGATTTTTTTTAACAAGACGGAAAGATGTAAGGCGGTACCTCAAACACTCAACAAAGCCTTATAAAGATCTTAAGAAAAAGCTTCACTGATGCTTTCTGCTAAACAATCACAATCAGTCTCCTATTAATATTAATTTTATTATTTAATGGTAGTCCTACAAGGGTCCTTGGTTGCAGAAAGATAATTATTTCAAAGATATTTGTGAGTTTGGCTTTTAATAGAATAGCTTGTAAATGTATATGCAGGAAGGCCATTATACTTTTAAAAAAGTTATATCAGCTTGTTTTGAAAAGGACAAAGACATCACAAAATTACTGAGGCAGAAAGTAGACTAAGAATGATACTCAGTTGCAAGTACAAGCAATTTCTGCTGAAAAGGTAAAGATGATTGAGAAGCCGAACCAAGAATCTAGAAGGAAAGTTAAGTTTCCTGGAAAATAACTGAACCTTATTTAAGAAATTGGAAACATGTAACTGGTTGGATTCAAACTTGCTATGGACCAGAAATTGCTCCTACCTCCTGTTTTCCTCTTTTTAAGACAGAAATCCATATAGTGATTATCCTGTGCCTGTCCACACTCACATGTAGGACAGAGGGCAAATACGTAAGGATTCTCATGTAAACCAGACCTAGTTTAGATGACAAGGTCCTGAAATTCAAGTTGACGTCACAGTAAGAGGAGACTTTGGGGACTTAGGAAGAAGATACTGGTGCATTCTGCAAGTGGAAGGACTATTAAAGAATTTGTATCCAGAGGGAAGACTGTTTTCTTTAAATTTCAGTAATTCTTTGATAATCTTTTCATTGAATGGTAGGCTCTATATCTTCTCCCTTTGAATCTGGAAAGGTTTATGTCTACTTCAACCCACAGATTTTGAGAGGTGGCATTATGTGAGTTCTCTGAATAGGCCAAAAAAGGCTATCCTCTTCCCACCTGGCCCTGTTGAAACACTCACTCCAGGAGAAGCTAGCTGCCATCTAAGGAGTTAGACTACTCTAATCCCACTGTGCTGGAGAGGCCCATAGAGCTGCTCTGGTCAACAGTTTCAGCTAAGCTTTCAGTCAAAAGTAAGCATCAACTGCTGGTTATGTGGGCACATTATCTTGGATATACAGTCCAGTTGACCCAGTCCAGTTGGCGGGTCTAGCCTCTGCCAACATCTGATTCCAACCATGTGAGAAATTCTAATTTAGAGTATCCCTTTTGAGCCCTTCCAGAATTCCTGACCCACAAAGTGTTAAGCAAAAATTTGTGAATGGGTTTTAAGTCATTATGTTTTGAGGTAATTTATTATGTAGTCATAGTAACCATTCACTAGGTGTGGGGTCAGGAATCCACCTTTTAACAAACATCTCTAAATGATACTTTTAAAAATTCTAAGGTTTTTATAACAGGGTGTCATGTGCACTGAATTGAGTTTTTGCTGCTTCTCCTTATCACTCTAGTAGAGATGGCCAGAGAACAAAGAAATCAAACCAACCTCTGTTCCTAGAAGTGAAATACAAACAATCCAGTACCTGAATAAGGAATAATGTCATGGCTAATGGGAAAGGCAACTCCAGACTTGCCTCAATTCTTTGATTTAATGTTCTGGGAAGAGATCGTTTTCTCTCATATGATGTACCCCATGCTGTTAGCTCAAAATATGTGGAGCATAAAAAATGTTACTTCATTCTTTTCTTACTCCTGCTGCTTCCTTGGGCCAGTGAGAGGGAAGAAAGCAGGGTTTGAGTCATTCATTACCCAAAAGCTCTGCTGTGCCTGTCTCTGGGGAAAAGGCATTCCTGAAAGGGATTTAGCATTAAAAGGGTCTAACGTGAGAAGATGAGTTATATTAGCATTTGTGTGCAGAAAACTCAGCATTTTTCTAATGTTTTATAATCATACTTTGGTTATTTACAATCATTTGAATTGTGCCATACAATCATTCATTAGTTCTGTCTAATGAACCTGTACACCTGGTAACTTCTAGCCCCAATCCTCATTGCTCTTATTTGCTTTCTGCCAGTCATTAAAGATAATAGTGATATACAGAGAAAAAGAGTGTGTTGTGAAATAGAGAGAGACCAAATGCAGGTGGTGATGAGAGTTGAGTTATGCACCTGGGCTCATTCATTTCCTTCCCTTTGGACTTTAAGGGGAAAAAAGATTTTAAGTCTTGAAGGTAGGGCTTCTTTTCTAAATCTCTAATTATCTGATCTAGTGCTGGTTTTCCTGAATGATAGGAAAGGAAACAAGATGGGTAACTGTGGATGCTAACAATATCTATTATCTTCAATGTGATGTCCTTACAGGGAGTAATTTGCTATATTTAACTTTCCATCTCTACTGACTTGAGTAAGACTCTATCTACCAAGCTGCTTAAGTGCTCAACAAACAACTTAGGCACCTTTAATAACGCTGATCATTTAATTTAACAACTCAGGTATAGTTCCTTCTGTTTTCTTCTTTTTTTCTTTTCCCTTTTTCCTTTCCTCCCAAGACATTTAGGCTGTCATAATCCTACAGAATAATATAGATTTGGACACATAAAATAAAGGTATGCATTTATGGAGGAATAAAATTTTTAACCAGTCCACATTTTTAGGAACAACCCTTTACTATCTACTGTATGGACCCTGAAAATAACATCTTGTGAGGAAGATAATTTCTTTAAAATTGCTCCTCTATGTTTACATTCAAAACAGTGTAATAGATGAGAAACAAAGTTCAGGTAATAATGCCAATTGTAGGATTTCTTAAAATCTTATCTTTTATTTTTCTTCTTCTTAATAAGTAGAGTCCTACATAATTAAAGCATTAAGTTAAGAAAAAAATGGCTTTGCTAATTAGTTATTAAACAATAAAAAGAATTTCAGCTTTGGGTATTTTTTTCATTTTCTTAACTTGTGATTTTTCTGTTAATAAAGTTATTGGTCACTATTTTAGGATCATGAAACCTAGTGTACTTAGTGGATTCAAAAAAAACATCAAAAATCTGCCCACATGTGTGAAGGTATTTTAAAAAAAAAGAAAAAGAAAAACGTTATTTGCTCTTCTTCCCAACTGAATATTTTAGTCTGCACCTGTAAATATCTATTTGGATCTTGCACAAAAATAGAGAAAAATGAGAGAATAATTATATTTTGTATGGACTAATTAAAATAATAGAAAAGAATTCCACATTCACAGAAAGGGTGTGATATGTGAGAAATGCCCATTAGAAGATTGTAAATAAAGGGAAATTGGATGAGTGATAAATAGTAACACTACCTGACTCTAGACCCAGGGTACATAGTAGTATAGCATAGGAGAAAGCCCCTGAACTGGGAATCAGGCTACCTGACTCTACCTAAGTCTAGCTGAGTGGCCTTGGACAAAACACTTCAATTCCCTGAACTTTGGAATCCTTATTATAAAACTATCAATTTGAACAATATGGTCTGTGTATTGGATTCTTGTAAAGTTGATCCTAAGAAATGAAAATTTGGCTACATAATTATTCACAGGACATTTTATAAATACTTACAGAGAAAGCAACTGGTATAATTTGGATAACCAGATTGAGGCCAGCTGCAAATGAGGCCTTAAGGATGTGACTAAACAATCTATTGTAAAGGGCAGTAATTTTCTATTCATCTCTTGATTACCCACGGATAGATACAAAAGCCAAGCTCACTGCCATTATTAAGATAGAGACAGGATTTCATACATTGTTAAGACCTAATAACGAATGTTATAACAAAGTATGCAGCTTTTTCCTTGTCTGTTCATCTGTTGATGGAGATTTAGGTTTGTAGGGAGCCAGAGTAGCACACCTCCTTTGGGGGGATCAGCAGTAAGGATGCTGTGAACTTTGGTTGAACTTCAGGGAAGTGAAACCACAATAGGAGGATGTGTATGTCTTGGAGAAGAACAGACAGGCCTAGAGAGATAACCAGCTTTTGCTGAACTTGCTGCAAGATAGTTTTTAGCTGAAGTATGTTAACTGAAGTATGAGAATAATAACCACAGGCTGTTCTAAGTAACTGTACCCTCCCTTTGCTATGTGCTTTGTGAACATATAAAATAAAGTACACTGAAACAGGTTGGGGCCAGAGAGACTGACATCCTCACCTCCCGGACCACCTGGCCCAGCTTTTTTGTATCTCTGTGTCTGTGTTTGTGTCTTTCTTTATCTCACACCATTCCCTCTTAGGTCCTTGAACCTTTGTGCAGCACAGGACATGGCACACACCAGAAGGTTGATTCCATATATTAGCTATTTTGACTAGTGCTGCAATAAACATAGGGGTACAGGTATTCTTTGACTTTCTGATTCTCTTTACTTTGGAAAAATACCCAGTAGTGGAATTCCTGGATTATATGGTAGTTCTGTTTTTAATTTTTTGAAGAAACTTCATACTTTTCTTCCATAATGGTTACATTAATTTACATTCCTACCAACAGTGTATAAGAGTTCCCTTTTCTTCTTATCCTCACCAGCATTTGTTAATTTTTGGTTTATTGATGATAGCCATTCTAATTTGGGTGAGTTAGAATCTTGTGGTTTTGATTTGCGTTTCCCTGGTGATTAGTGATATTGAATTTTTAAAATATATTTGTCAGCCATTTGGATGTTGTCTTTTAGGAAATATCTCTTCAGTTCCTTTGCCCACTTTTTAATTGCACTATTTGTATTTTCATTGTTTAGTTGTTTGAATTCTTTGTATTCTCTGGATATTAGTCTCTTGTCAGATGAATAGTTTGCAAATGTTTACTCCCATTCTACAAGTTGTCTCTTGACTTTGCTGATTGTTTTCAGTGAAATAAGAGAGTAGAATTGTGAATATTAGAAGCTGGGAGTGGTAGGAGGAAGGGGAGAGAGGAGAGAGGTTGGTTAACAGTTACAAAATTATACCTACATATAAGAAATGAGTTTTGGTGTTTCACAGCACTGTAGAGTGAATATGGCTAAACTAGAATTCCTTGTATATATTCAAAAAGATAGAAGATTTTGAATGTTGACAGCACCAAAAAATGGTAAATATTTGAGGTGATAGATATGGTAATTACCCTGATTTGATCATTATACATGGTACACATATATTTTAAAACTCTTGTGCAGTCCATAAATATGTATAATTATTATGTGTCAACTAAAAATAAAGGGGAAAAGATAAATACATTTTTAAAAAGAGATAGGAACATTTGATAAGCAGGTGTCGTAAGAGCTGCTATAGTTAACTATCTAATTCTTCTATATAGTAAAACTATACACACTTAGACTCCTCAAAGTTTAGAACTTAGATGATAGACATATGGAATGTAATTGATACTTCTGATGAAAATAATCCTATATAAGAATCAATAGTAAAAGAAAATGTGTTTGCATTTTAAATACATTTTTAAAGGGAATATTTACATTAAGGAAACAATCTTTTTATGTACTTTAAAACCATCTATTTGCTATAACATTTTTTACTATAACTTTATTCAATGTGATCAAATAGAATGGAAGTTCTGCTGAAACAGGTATTATTGTTTTGTTCATTGGTGCATCCTCAGCACCTAGAAAAATTCTTGATTTGCATTAACATATTGGGAAGGATTAATTCTGCATTTCTTCTTTAACATTACAGTTCAAATTTATTAAAATAATAACAGTGAAAATTAGAATTTTATATAGGTATTAAAATGTAAAAAAAGGTTATTTACCCCTTATCCATGCTTCAAGGGAAATAGGATTCTTAGCATTTTTATGTCTTTCTATAAAAATTACATGGAAATATCAGTATATATGCATACACTCAATACATATATGTGTGTTTATATGCTTTCATATGTGTATACTGATATACAGCTATTTATATTCTGCTCAAAAGTAGCATTCATGTAGTTACACTTTGCTTTCATGTCTTAGAGCACTTTCCATAAGAGTATATAAAGATCTCCCCTATCCTTTGTGATGGCAGCAGAGAAGTCTAATAGCAGGGATATACTATAATGCAGAAGTCCCCAACCTTTTTGGTACCAGAGGCTGATTTCATGGAAGACAATTTTTCCATGGATGTGAGGGGATGGAGTAGGAGGGTGGGAGTCTGGTGGGGTATGGTTTGGAGATGATTCAAGTATATTACATTTTTGAGTACTTTATTTCTATTATTATTACATTAGAATATATACTAAAATAATTATAAAACTCACAAAAATGTAGAATCAGCAGGAGTCCTAAACTTGTTTTCCTGCAACTATACAGTCCCATCTAGGAGTGGTGGGAGACAGTGACAGATCATCAAGCATTAGATTCTCATAAAGAGCACACAACCTACATCTCTTTCATGCACAGTTCATAATATGGTTCACACTCCTATGAGAATCTAATACCACCTCTGATCTGACAGGAGGCAGAGCTCAGGTGGTAAGGCAAATGATGGGGAACAGCTGTAAATACCAACAAAACTTTGTTCATGCCACTTACCCCTGCTCTGCAGCCTGTTTTCTAACAGGCCGCTGAGGGGTACCATTTGGGAGTTAGGGACTCCTGCTATGATATATTTAAATATTTCAGACTCATTAAGTTTTTGAATTAACAGAAAACTTGAAACATTGTACTAAATACCTGCTTCTAAATAGGAGGATACTTATTTTAGCAGTGAACTTTTTGAGTCAAAGATATAAATTTAAAATTGTATTAGATGTTGTTGAAGTGCCCAGAAAAAAAACGCCCAGACAATTGTTAAATTGTCCAGAAAAGTGCCACCAATGTATAGTCTGAAAATGCCAATTAAAAAAAAAAATTTTTAATTTCTATTGGTTTTTGGGGAACAGGTGGTGTTTGGTTACATGGGTAACTTTTTTAGTGGTGGTTTCTGAGATTTTGGTGCACCCATCACTCGAGCAGTGTACACTGTCCCCAGTGTGCAGTCTTTTATCCCTCACTTGCTTCCTGCCCTTTCCCCTGAGTCCCCAAAGTCTGTTGCATCATTCTTAACCCTTTGCATCCTCATAGCTTAGTTCCCACTTATGAGTGAGAATATATGATGTCTGATTTTCTATTCCTGAGTTACTTCACTTAGAATAATGGTCTCCAATTCCATCCAGGTTGCTGCAATTGCCATTATTTTGTTTCTTTTTATGGCTGAGTAGTATTTCATGGTATATCTATACACCACATTTTCTTTATCCACTCATTGATTAATGGGCATTTGGGCTGGTTTGCACTTTTTGCAAGCGCGAATTGTACTGATATAAACATGCATGTGGAAGTGTCTTTTTCATATTATGATTTCTTTTCCTTTGGGTAGATACCCAGTAGGGAGATCGTTAGATCAAATGATAAATCTACTTTTGGTCTTTTAAGGATTCTCTATACTGTTTTCCATACTAGTTGTACTAGTTTACATTCCCACCAACAGTGTAAAAGTGTTTCCTTTTAACTGCATCCATGCCAACACCTATATTTTCATAGTTATTCTTGCAGGAGTAAGGTGGTATCGCATTGTGGTTTTGATTCCCATTTCCCTAATAATTAGTCATGTTGAGTATTTTTTGTGTATTTGTCGGCCATTTGTATATCTTCTTTTGAGAATTGTGTATTCATGTCCTTTGCCCACTTTTTGATGAGTCTGTTTTTCTCTTGCTGATTTGAGTTCCTTGTAGATTCTGGATATTAGTCTTTTGTCAGATGTATAGATTGCAAAGATTTTCTCCTATTCTTGAATTGTCTGTTTACTCTGCTGATTGTTTCTTTTGCTGTGCAGAGCTTTTTCATTTAATTTAGTCCCATCTATTTATTTTCGTTTTTGTTGCATTTGCCTTTGGGTTCTTGCTCATGAAGTCTTTGCCCAAACCAGTGTCTATTAGGGTTTTTTCTGATGTTATTGTCTAGGATTTTATGGTTTCAGGTCTTCGATTTAAGTCTTTGATCCATCTTGAGTTGATAGTTTGTGTAAGGTGAGAGATAAGGATCCAGTTTTATTCGTCTACATTTGGTTTGCCAGTTATTCCAGCACCATTTGTTGAATAGAGTGTCCTTTCACCACTTTACTTTTTTGTTTGGTTTGTCGAAGATCAGTTAGCTGTTAAGTATTTGGTTTTATTTCTGGGTTCTCTATTCTGTTCCACCGGTATATGTGCCCATTTTATACCAGTACCATGCTGTTTATGTGACTTGACTATGGCATTATTGTATTGTTTGAAGTCCAATAATGTGATGTCTCCAGAGTTGTTCTTTTTGCTTAGTCTTGCTTTGGCTAGGCAGGCTCTTTTTTGGTTCCGTATGAATTTTAGAGTTTTTTTTTTTTTTTTTTTTGTAGTCCTGTGAAGAATAATAATGGTATTTTGATGGGAATTGCATTGAATTTGTAGATTGCTTTAGACAGTGTGGTCATTTTCACAATATTCATTCTACTCATCTATGAGCAAGGGATGTGTTTCCATTTGTTAGTGCCAGCTATAATTTCTTTCTATCTCAGAGGTTTTGATAGGTTGTGTCACTATTGTTATTCAGTTCAGAGAATTTTTTAACTTCCAACTTTATTTCGTTTGTTGAACCAAAGATCATTCAGGAGCAGGTTATTCAATTTCCATGTATTTGCATGGTTTTGAGGGTTCCTTTTGGACTTGATTTCCAATTTTATTCCACTGCAGTCTGACACTACTTGATATAATTTCAATTTTCTTAAGTTCATTGAAACTTGTTTTGTGGAATATCATATGGTCCTTCTTTGAGAATGTTACATGTACTGATAAATAAAATGCATATTCTGCAGTTGTAGGGTAGAATGTTATGTAAATATCTGTTAAGTCTATTTGTTCTTGGGTATAGTTTAAGTCCACCGTTTCTTTCTTGACTTTCTGTTTTAATGACCTGTCTAGTGCTGTTAGTAGAGCATTGAAGTCTCCCACTATTATTGTTTTACCATCTATCTCATTTCTTAGATCTGGTAGTAAATGTTTTATAAATTTGGGACCTCCAGTGTTCGGTTCTTATATATTTATGATTGTGGTATTTTCCTTTGGATCTAGACCTTTTCTTGTTATATACTGTCCCTTTGTGTTTTGTAACTGTTGTGGCTTTAAAGTCTATTTTGTCTTATATAAGAACAGCAACTCCTGATCACTTTGGGTGTCCATTTGCATGGAATTCCTTTTTCCATCTTTTTACCTGAAGTTTTGTGAGTCCTTATGTGTTGAAGACAGCAGATACTTGATTGGTGAATTATTTTCCGTTCTGACATTCTGTATCTTTTACAAAGAGCATTTAGGCCACTTAAATTCAACATTAGTATTGAGAAGTGAGGTACTATTCCATTCGTCATGCTAGTTGTTGCCTGAATACATTGGGTTTTTTGGTAGTGTGACAAATCCTCTTTGCATTTGTTTGTCTGAAAAAAAAAAATACACTGTGTCTTTTCCTTCATTTATGAAATTTGGTTCCACTGGATACAAAATTCTTGGCTGATAATTGTTATGTTTAAGAAAGCTTAAGTTAGGACCCCAATCCCTTCTAGCTTGTAGAAATATGCTGATAATCTGATAATTTTTCCTTTATAGGTTACCTGATGCTTTTGCTTCACAGTTCTTAAGATTCTTTCCTTCATCCTCACTTTAGATAATCTGATGACTATGTGCTTAGGTGATGATCTTTTTGTGATAAATTTCCCAGGCATTCTTTAAGCTTCTTGTGTTTAGACATCTAGATCTCTAGTGAGGCTGGGGAAGTTTTCCTTGATTATTCCCTCAAATATGTTTTCCAGACTTTTAGATTTCTCTTTTTCCTCAGAAACACCAGTTATTCTTAGGTTTGCTCATTTAACATGGTCTCAAACTTCTTGGAGGCTTTGTCCATTTTTTAATTCTTTTTTCTTTGTCTTTGTTGGACTGGGTTAATTCAAAAGCCTTTTTTCAAGTTCTGAAGTTCTTTCTTCTACTTGTGTGATTCTATTACTGGGACTTTCTAGTGTTATTTTGCATTTCTCTAAGTGAGTCCTTCAGTTCCAGAAGTTGTGATTGTTTTTTACTTATGCTGTTTACTTCTTTGGAGATTTTCCCATCCATATCTTGTATCTTTTTTTTTCTTTCTTTAAGTTGTTATTCACAGTTCTCTGGTGCCCCTTTGAGTAGCTTAATAATCCACCTTGTGAATTCTTTTTCTGGCAATTCAGAGATTTCTTCTTGGTTTGGATCCATTGCTGGTGAGCTAGTGTGATCTTTTGGGGGTGTTAAAGAACCCTGTTTTGTTATATTACCAGAACTGTTTTTCTGGTTCCTTCTCATTTGACTAGACTATGTCACAGGGATGATCTGGGGCTCAAGGGATGTTGCTCAGATTCTTTTTTCCTGTAGGGTGTTCCTTTGATGTGGTACACTCCCCCTCACCCTAGGGTTGGGGATTCCTGACAGCCAAACTGCAGTAATTGTTATTTCTCTTCTGGGTCTAGTCAACTGCAAAGCTGTTGTGCTCCTGGCTGGTACTAAGGAGTGTCTGCAGAGAGTCCTGTCATGTGATCCATCTTCAGGTCTGTCAGCTGTGGACACTAGCACCTGCTCTGGTGGAGGTAGCAAGGGAGTAAAGTGGACTCTGCGAGGGTCCTTGGTTGTAGTTTTGTTTAGTGTACTGGTTTTGTGTTGGTTGGCCTCCAGCCAGGAGACAGAGCTTTCAAGACAGCATCAGCTGAGGTAGTATAAGAAGAGTACAAACTTGCCCTAGGGTCGCCTGGATAAGTATTCGGGTTTCTCAGGTGGTTGGTGGGGCCATAGAGTCCCCAAGAGATTAAGTCCTTTATCTTCAGCTTCCAGGTAGGTAGAGAAAGACCATCAGGCGGGGGCAGGGTTAGACATGTCTGAGCTCAGTCTTTCCTTGGGCGGGGCTTGCTGCAGCTGCTGTGGGAGATGGAGGTGTGGGCCAATGGAGTTATGTTTCAGAGGGATTATGGGCACCTCGTGAGACAAAAGAATCTATCTTCTGCTGCATCATAGACATCACCAGGAAAGTGGGGGAAAGCCAGCAGTGACAGACCTCACCCAGCTCTCACACAGCCCAAAAGGCCAGTCTCACTCCCACCATTCCCCTATGACAGCACCAAGTTTATTTCCAGGCAACCAGTGAGCAGGACTGAGAACCTGTCCCAGGCTACAAGCCTCCCCACAGGGAAAGATAGCAGGAATTTCCGTTTTGGTGCCTTTCTGCCTACCACAGTTTCTGTGCTTGTATCTGTACTCCCTGTTCACCCCCTCCCCCAGATTCTATCCAGGAAACTTTGCCTTCAGTTGAAATTGTTACAAAGTTCAGCTGAAAGTTTCTTTCTCCCCGTGCTCTTTTCCCAATTCCACTGGTCTTCCCCAAGCACCACTGTGAGACAAAGTCAGGAATGGCTTCCCTGGGGACTGAGAGTGCCTACAGGGCTCTTCCCACTGTTTCCTCTACCCCTATATTTCTCTGTCTAAAAATTTGTCTCAGCTTCAGGAAAGAACAAATCCTCCTGTGATCTGTACCTTCATGTTCCCAAGTGAGGATGTGTGTTCAGAAAAGGATGTTACCCCGCTTATAGTTTGGGTACTCACAATTTTTCTGCTGTCTCACGGTGCCTACAGTGGCAAGCTGCTTCCTTCAAAGGGTCTGTGGATTCTCTCAGCTTTCCTGGTGCATTCCTGCGCAAGTTCTTCGAACAAAAGAGTATACTGCTCTGTCTGTCTGAGCTGGTGCTGCAAATTAGTCCTGTCTCCTATCTGCCATTTCTCTCGATATTAATTGAAAATGCCTAATTTTTCTGGTTGATCAACTCTGCAATTCATCAGTATTTGAATATTTGCTAGTCTGATATTTCAAAGGAATAACTAATACAAATTTCTGAAGTCGCGAGTTTGCTTCTGTTGGTTTATTGTTACCCTTTTCTCCCCTAATTCTTTATCATGGTGTCTTGTTTCCCTGTAGGCTTATTTGGACACGTTGCCAATAGAAAATTATTTGTGAGTATTCTTTGTATTGTTCGTTAAAGTGTTTTCATCCACAGAGTCTTTGTGTTTGCTACTGTTAGGTACCAATTGGCATTTATCGTCAGGGACTACATTTACCTAAACTCCACATAAAGTTTGCAGGACTACACAGGTGATGTGAATTTTTGCCATGTAGTAGCTTAAGGTCTATCCGTAGCCATGAATTTCTTTGGGAATGGTTTCTACACAATAAATACTTCTTTCCCTATCCCCTGGTTCAATGCAACTTTCCTTAAAGTCAGCAGGGGGGATTTATAAAGGTTTACTTCAATTCACTTTTACGTGAGTGAATTTCCCTTGGGGAAATTGAACTTACTACATTGAGCTTTGACCACTGTACTGTAAATCCTGTAAGACTGTCACAACCTAAGCTCTGTTGCTCTCATTTGACACAAACCATCAGACTAATGTGGTTTTAGTGCTCTTCTCATCTCCTTGGATTCATGCCTTTGCTTAGATTTAGATCTGATAATTGATTAGTTGCTTGTGAGCTCTGCATTTCTTTTACAAAAACATCTTCAAATATTTTATCCATTATTTAAAATTGTTAGTTGGCAGAAAGTCGATCTAACTACCTGGCTTATCATATTGACAAAAAGAGAGTATTTCCTATGTCTGTCAACCTTTCTTTTATATTTTCCACTTCTTGTTCTCTCTGTGCTTCACTTTGTATACTTTCTTCAGATCTAGTTTCCAGTTTCAAATTCTCTTTATTTGTTACCCTACTGCCACATGCTCAGCTTCCTGTCATTGGCATGCTCCTGCCTCTGTGGGTACCTTCACCCCCACAACACATATTTTGCCTTCTACTACTGTTTCTGCTGCTGCTTCTCCCTCTTTATTTGCAGAAGTTATTTTTGCTTGATAGTTTTCTAATAACTTTTTTTATTTACTAAACACTAAAATGCTTATAAACAATGTTTTTATGCTATTAATTTTCATATTGAGATATTTGATATTTTTAAAAATATACTATCTGTTGTTTCTGCTGAGAAAAAATGTAATTTTGAGTTATTTTTCATTTTTTAAATTGTGAGTGAGATTGACCACATATTTATTAATTCATTGTCTATTTGTATTCTTTTTCAATGCATCTCATCTTTAAGTTTCTCATTTGTTCATTGGATTGTTTCCTTTTTTATATATTTTTTAGTTTATTTTTTATTTTGTATATTTAAGATGTACAAGATGATATTTTGATATACATACGAAATGATTATAAGGTCATGAAAATTAATATATCTAGCACTTCACATAGTTACCTTCTGCCCATTTTTAATCCAGGTTATTTGAGGGTTTTTACTACTGAGTTATGTCAGTTATTTGCATATCTTGGGTATAAATACCTTATCAATTACATGGTTTGAAAATACTGTTTTCCATTCTGTAGGTTGCCTTTTCATTTTGTTGATTGTTTCCTTCGCTGGGCAGAAATATTTTAATTGGATACAGTTCCACTTGTTTATTTTTACTTTTGTTGCCTGTGGGTTCTTAAATTATTGATTTCTAATTTTATACCACTGTGGTTAGAAAATATACTTGAGTTGATTTCAGTCTTCATAAATTTCTCAAGACCTGTTTGTGGTCTAACATATGGTCAAACATCCTGGAGAATGTTTCCTATGCACTTGAGAAAACTATGTATTCTGCTGCCATTGGATTAAATGTTCTGTATATGTCTGCAAGGTCCATTTAGTCAGAAGTGTAGCTTAAGTTAAATTTTTCATTTGTGATTTCCTGTCTGGATGGTCTGTCCATTGCTGAAAGTGGGTCACTGACATCTCCTACTATTATTATATTGCCCTATATTTCCCCCTTTAGATCTATAAATGTGTGCTTTGTATATTTGATTGTTTTGATGTTGCTTGCATATATATTGACAGTTGTTATGTCTTCTTAATGAATTGACTCCTTCTTTGTCTCTTGTGACACTTTATGTTGTAAAGTATATATTTTCAGATATTAGTGTAGCTACCCCTGCTCTTTTTTGCTTTCTATTTATATGTACTCTATTTTTCCATCTGTTCTCTTTCAGTCTATGTGTGTCCTTAGAGGTGAAATAAGCCTTGTAGGCAGAATATAGCTGGGTTTTGTTTCATTATTTATCTAACTACTCTGTGTCATTTGATTAGCATAGTTAGTCCATTTACATTTAAAGTAATAATTGATAGGTAAAGATATACTATTGTCATCTTATTAATTTTTTTGGTTGCTTTTGTATATCCTTTGTTTCTTTCTTCTTCTCCTCCTGTCTTCCTTTGTGATTTGATGACTTTCTGTAGGTGTGCTTTTATTCCTTTATTTTTTTCAGTTTTGTATATGCTATAGGTTTTGGCTTTGTGCTTATGTAAAGCATCTTTTGGTTATACAAATTCATTTTAAGCTGATAACAACTATGACTGCATACAAAGGGACTGCGTTTTTACTACTCCCTCCAATTTTACGTCTTTGATTTTACAGTTTACATCTTTTCATATTGTGTATATATGCACAAGTTAATATTAACAGTTACTTTTAATGCTTGTGTCATGTATTTTAACCTTTATACTAGAGTTAAAAGTGATTTACGTGCCACTATTACAGTACTAGAGTATTTTGAATACTTACTAGTGAGTTTCATACTTTCACATATTTTCATGTTACTTACCAGTGGTCTATCATTTCAGCTTAAAGAGTTTTCTTTAGCATTTCTTATAAGGCAAGTATGGTGGTGATTAATTTTCTCAGCTTCTGTTTGCCTGAGAAGGTCTTTATCCCTCTTTTCTAAAGCACAGGTTTTCTGGGTAAAGTATTCTTGGTTGTCAGTTTTTCTTTTAACACTTCAAACATATCAGTTAGGGGAGGGGGGAAGGAAGATGGCCAACTTGTTCTCACTGTTAGCCAGAAAGAGTTTTACCCATGGATAGACTAGACTATTAAGAACTTTGGTAATTCTGAGCTGATCTTTGGAAGACATTGAGAGTGGATTAGGGGAGGACACAGACTCTGGCACAAAGCAAGAGGACACTGAGAATGTTGCACAGGGTTGTCAAGCACCAAGACTCATTGCTGGCCCCAAGTGGCTCCTAGGAAAGGGGTGAGTTAAATATGCATGGAGTGGCCCACTTCTGTCACAGTCTCTAGAAGCCTGGCTGCAGGATTACCCCATGTTCTCCAGGGACATGTGAGCTGGCACAGAAAACTGCTTGGAGAGTTGCCACAGAGAGGAGTCCAGACTGTACAGAGCCCAAGGGTTTGCTATAGAAATGGCTACAGTGGAGTACAGCCAGGGATAGCCAGCCCCCAAGGCTTACCATGCTCCCCTAGGTGGCATTGTCCTTTATTGACTGGTGGACCTGCACAGAACAGGGCTATCTTGCCTCTGGGATGGGGCCAGTCTGATTTGGATGCCCCCCTGTCTGCTGGCCTCTCCCAAGGTTCCTGCCTGTCTGCACTTGATTGCAGAGAAGCCTCAGGTGTCCAACCAGGACACTTCCCAGTGGCCACTGCCATAACTTTGTTGGCAGACACCCCACCACCACCAATAACTGTCAGAGAGCTTCACCAAATAAGCCCTCATTGGCAAGCACCCACCGTCGGCTTTCTGTAACTGCTTTACTGGTGCAAACCCACCTCACCCTCCCACACCTCTTTGCCAGCTTACACTCAACAGCAATCTTCCCCCAATGCTTCATTGGTGTGTGTGCATGTGTAGACCTTACCACTCAGCCACAATCAGTGTGTACACATGCAAATATCACCACCATTGTCCTGCCTTCTGGACATGTGTGGACCCCACTGCCACTGCTGCTGCCCACATGTGTGCATATCCCACTACAAGACCATCTCACTACCAATAGTGAATGCATACAGACTCCACACCATGCTGCCACCCCACTGCTGCCATGCATGCATGGGCCACACCACACTGCTGCCACCAGCACACATGTGCATGCAAACCATGTTGCGCTGCTAGTGCACATATACGTACCCTGCCACACCACTGTCCTATCACTACTGGTGTATGCATATGGACCCTGCTGCTACTGCTCCAATGAAACACTTTAGCTGGAACTTCCCACATTGGAATGTTATTATTAGTAGACCAAGAACACGTAAGCCCCTGCAGCAGAGTAGGTGCTTAATCTATAGGGACTAGGGAATAAAGCTGTGGGCCTGGTCCCAGAGTTCTGAGCTAGCCTTTGCATCCTGAAATTGTTTTGGCTATGTGGGCTGTTTTTTGGTTACATACGAAGTTTAAGTTGGTTTTTTATACTTCTGTGAAGAAAATCAATGGTAGCTTGATGGGGATAGCATTGAATCTATAAATTACTTTGGGCAGTATGGCCATTTTCACAATACTGATTTTTCCTAACCATGAGCATTGAATGTTTTTCCATCTGTTTATGTCCTGTCTTATTCCCTTGAGCAGTGGTTTGTAGTTCTTCCTGAAGAAGTCCTTCACATACTTTGTTAGTTGTATTCCTAGGTATTTTATTCTCTTTGTAGCAGTTGTGAATGGGAGTTCACTCATGATTTGGCTCTCTGTTTGTCTATTATTGGCATATAGGAATGTTTGTGAATTTTGCACATTGATTTTGTATCCTAAGAGTCTGCTGACATTGCTTATCAGCTTAATGAGATTTTTGGCTGAGATGACGGCATTTTCTAAATATACAGTCATGTCATCTGCAAACAGGGACAAATTAACGTCCCCTCTTCCTATTCAAATACACTTTATTTATTTCTCTTGCCTGTTGGCCCTAGCCAGAACTTCCAAAACTATGTTGAACAGGAGTGGTGAGAGAGGACATCCTTATCTTGTGCCAGTTTTCAAAGGGAATGCTTCCAGTTTTTGCCCATTCAATATGATATTGGCTGTGGGTTTGTTGTAAATAGCTCTTATCATTTTGAGATATGATCCATCAATACCTGGTTTATCGAGAGTTTTTAGCATAAAGGGCTGTTGAATTTTGTTGAAGGCTTTCTCTGCCTCTATTGAGATAATCATGTGGTTTTTGTCTTTGGTTCTGTTTATGTGGTGGATTATGTTTATAGACTTGCTTATGTTGAACCAGCCTTACAGTCCCAGGATGAAGCCTACTTGATCGTGATGGTATAAGCTTTTTGATGTGCTGTTGCAATTGATTTGCCAGTATTTAATTGAATATTTTTGCATCAATGTTCATCATGGATATTGGCTTGCAGTTTTCTTTTTTAGTTGACTCTCTGCTGGGTTTTGGTATCAGGATGATATTGGTCTCATAAAATGATTTGGGAAGGATTCTCTCTTTTTGGATTGTTTGGAATAGTTTCAGAAGGAGTGGTACCAGCTCCTCTTTGTATGTCTGGTAGAATTCGGCTGTGAACTCATCTGGACCTGGGCTTTTTTTGGTTGGTAAGCTATTAATTGCTGCCTCAACTTCAGCCCTTGTTATTGGTCTACTCAGGGTTTTGACTTCTTCCTGATTTAGGCTTGGGAGGGTGCAAGTGTCCAGGAGTTTAATCTATTTCTTCCAAGTTTACTGGTTTATGTGCATAGAGTTGTTTGTGGTAATCTCTGATGGTGGTTTGTATTTCCGTGGAATCGGTGGTGATATCCCCTTTATCGTTTTTTATTTCATCTATTTGATTCTTCTCTCTTTTCTTTTTTATTAATCTGACTAGTGGTCTATTTTGTTAATCTTTTCAAAAAACCAGCTCCTGGATTTATTGATTTTTTGAAGGGTTTTTGTGTCTCTATCTCCTTCAGTTCTGCTCTGATCTTAGTTATTTCTTGTCTTCTGTTAGCTTTTGAGTTTTTTCGATCTTGTACATTTAGCCCATTTACATTTAAGCTTAATATTGTTATGTATGAATTTAATCCTGCCATTTTGATGCTGGCTGGTTGTTTTGCCCATTAGTTGATGCAGTTTCTTCATTGTGTTGTTGCTCTTTACCATTTGGTATATTTTTTGAGTGGCTGGTACTGCTTGTTCCTTTCTATGTTTAGTGCTTCCTTCACGAGCTCTTGTAAAGTAGGCCTGGTGGTGATGAAATCTCTGAGCAATTGCTTGTTAGTAAAGGATTTTATTTCTCCTTCACTTATGAAAGTTAGTTTGACTGGATATGAAACCCTAGGTTGAATGTTCTTTTTTTTAAAGATGTTGAATATCGGCCCCCACTCTCTTCTGGTTTGTAGGGTTTCTGCTGAGAGATCCTGTGTGAGTCTGATGGGCTTCCCTTTGTGAGTAACCCGACCTTTTTCTCTGGCTGCCCTTAGCATTTTTCCCTTTATTTCAACCCTGGTGAATGTGACGATTATGTGCCTTGTGGTTGCTCTTCTTGAGGAATATCTTTGTGGTGTTCTCTGTATTTCCTGGACTTGAATATTGGCCTGCCTTGATAGGTTGGGGAAGTTCTCCTGGATAATATCCTGAAGAGTGTTTTTCCACTTGGATTCATTCTCTCCATCACTTTGAGGTACACCTATCAAACGTAGATTAGGTCTTTTCACATAATCCCATATTTCTTGGAGACTTTGTTCATTTGTTTTTACTCTTTTTTCTCTATTCTTGCCTTCTCGTTTTATTTCATTGAGTTGATCTTCAATCTCTGATATCCTTTCTTCTCCGTGGTCAATTCGGCTATTGAAACTTATGTATGCTTTGCGAAGTTCTTGTGTTGTGTTTTTCAGCTCCATCAATTCATTTATATTCTTCTCTAAGCTGTTTATTCTCATTAGCATTTCGTCAAACCTCTTTTCAACATTCTTAGTTTCTTCGCATTGGGTTAGAACATGTTCTTTTAGCTCAGAGAAATTAGTTATTACCTACCTTCTGAAGCCTGTTTGTGTCAATTCATCAAACTCATTCTCCATCCAGCCTTGTTCCCTTGCTGGTGAGGAGTTGTGATCCCTTGGAGGAGGAGAGACATTCTGGTTTTGGATGTTTTCATCCCTTTTGCACTGGTTTCTTCCCATCTTTGTGGATTTATCTACCTGTGGTCTTTGTAGTTGATGGCTTTCAGATACGGTCTCTGCACATCCTTTTTGTTTATGATGAAGTTATTTCTTTCTGTTTCTTACTTTTCTTTCTAACAGTCAGGCCCCTCTGCTGTAGGTCTGCTGGAGGTGTCCTCCAGACCCTGCTTGCCTGGGGATCACCTTCGGTGGCTGCAGAACAGTAAGGGTTTCTGCTAGTTTCTTCTTCTGTTATCTTTGTCCCAAAAGGATACCTGCCAGATATCAGCCTGAGCTCTCTTTTATGAGGTGTCTCTTTGGGTACATGTGGGTCAGGGAGCTGCTTGAGGAGACAGTCTGTCCCTTATAGGAGCTCAGGTGCTGAGCTGTGAGCTTCGTTGTTCCATTCAGAGCTGCTGGGCAGGTATGTTTAAGTCTGCTTCAGCAGAACTCATAGCCGACTTTTTTTCTCAGGTCCTCTGTCCTGGGAAGGTGGGGCTTTATTTATAAGTTCCTGAAATGCTGCTTTCTTTTTTCAGAGCTGCCCTGCCCAGCAAGGAGGTAGCCTAGTCACAGTCTGCCAGCAGTGGCGTTGCTGAGCTGCCGTCGGCTCTGTTGTACTTCTTGATGAGTTTTTCTTGATGTAATGAGTTTTTCCTTTGCAATAATTCATTAAGTTATG